>JAULCE010095986.1:0-12656 GCA_032359355.1 Macoma nasuta | reverse complement strand
AACTTTTCCATCCTTTTATGGGACACAACTGCTGCATCCACAGGGGGCATTCGTGTTTCATAAACACATATTTCTTGTTACTTAAGTTATCAATGCTTTGGTGTGTTTGCCTTCTACAAATATATATTTACTTGTTTCCTGTGCCTTATTGCAAAACAAAGTGCAATGATCATTATCCTTTAGTCCTATAGTCTTTAGGTATTGATAAGTGGTAAAAGTCTATGTAAAATTTGAACTTGAAACCATTGTAAGTATGTGTCATTTGTTACTTTAAAGGGTAAACTATAAAAAATATCCTATTATATAACTGTAAAGCTATATTGGATATTCCATTTTGATTTACTAGATGGAACATCTGGAGTTTTGTTTGTCAATTTTAGACTAATCCACATGGACATACCATGATGTAAACTTTGACAATCTAGCCAAAATAACAATGCAGTTTTTGAATAGACTTGATTTTTTTGTAGGAAACTGAAAATATGCTCGTTAAGAGCAAATGTTCGATTACCTACAATGTTTTCGGAAGCAATCAGTTAAGGGAGCGCTAAAAGTGATAAGCTTGCAATCGTTTGTATAATGGCGTTCAAATTTAAAATAGAGAAAATTAAGGCAGACAATTAGTATTCTATATGTTAATGTTATTGTTAAGGGTATTATAGAATATTCAGTGTTTTATTATGTGTAGTGTGCTGATAAGACAGTTTAGGAATGCATACACATGTGATGTTGATATTTGGATAACATTCTCGCAGTATTACGTGTATATGGAAAGAATAAAGTAAGTAAACGATTAACGATGAACATTGTATGTTTAAGTTTATCTTAATAAATGTTCTGTTCTGTTCTGTCAATAGCATTACTTAATTAATCCTCCCTTGTCGTGTGCTATAGTTGTCGGCACCTGAAATTGTCGTCTGCTTGATTTTTAACCTATTTAGTTTCGCTTCAAATTTGGTAAAATTATTAACTGAGTGTCAAACAGTTCACAACCGGAATGGACACCGTCTCCAATCTGTTTGAAAATATTTAACCCTTTCACTGCTTACCCCGAACCATAGTGTCTATAGAAACAGCTAAGATCCGGATGAGACGCTGAGTAATTCGGCGACTCATCAGGATCCATGCTGTTTGACACTCGGACAATATTTTTGCCAAAAATTAAGTTAATCTGTGAAGTTTGAAAATGAAGCAGACGAAATATTGCGCATGCGCAGAATTGCTTCCGGTGGTGAAGGGTTAAATGGTGGCAAGAGTTACGCGACGAGCTAGCACATGGTTGTCTAGTAGAGACCACCACAACCCGAGGACAAACAACCTTAGTTGGAGCATTATTGAAGCTGACTACTGGTCAATTTACTTCCGAATAACTGTAGTACCAGTCTACATGTATGCTTGTCCAGACATCCATTACAATACATCAATGTGTAATTTGACTTCAAGTTGTAATTTGACTTCTCTTTATCCTTTTCTACATAGATGTACACTTTATTTTGTAAGAGGATTTCATATTTCAAAACTTTGTTGTTAATTTATTCGTAACGAACTTAACAAGGTCTGTTTAGAGGTCGACTAAGTAACGGTACGTGTAATAGCATCCACTTGGGTTATATCTACCTGTAACTATAAAATAAGTTTGACACCCAACCCCTAACCGCATGACTATACTTGCACACTTCTGTGTTTAAATGAGTTCAAGAAAGATATAGATCTCTATGTGAAGTTTTGGCAAATTCCGACTTTTCATTTCGTCCCATTGTTCTCGCCAGAGCACCGAATGTTTAAATCCCAGTGAACAAGCCAATTTCAAAATCTGAAATTGAAAGATGAAACTTAAGAAACATCGGTTCTAGACGTACTGATAAACATGTACATCTAGTGCATGCTTAGTGAGACCTTATCTTAGAATAACAGTGGTTTTTACTTAAGCTTTACCTGTTATTGGAACTCTTCTACCCGGTTATATTTGGTAAAAATATATACCAGATGATTTACAGAATCGGTGTATCCTAAGAATTCAAGTGTATATTTGACATTAAACGAAAAGAGAAAAACATCCAGGTAGACATTTACACGTTATTGTCGGTGATACAATGTTGTTGTTTTTTCAATAATTCAACTATTTTTTTTCAATAATTCAACTATTTTTTTCAATAATTCAACTATTTGCGTTCCATCCTGTTACCTAACAGTATAAACCCTGTTACTGGAGAGAAAGTAACAGGGGTCCAAATTTCGTCAAACTCATTCTGGGGAAATAATAACTGGTCCATTGAAGGTTTGTTTAATATGAAATTTGAAAACCGTTTACAATATTTCATTTTAGAGATAAAATCATTTTTCAAGAAACGCAATTTTCATGTCCCGACCGTATCATTTAAACAGAAATTTGCTTTGTTTTTTAGTAAACCAACGGTCTAAAAGTAATGTTGATGAAAATGTAGTCCTAATATTTAGTAGAACAACATAATTATGGTTGCTAAGTGTTATCAAATGACAGAAAAATAAAATAAAATAAAAGAAAATTACCCATTTGTAGAATATATAGAAAGAAATAGAACATCTCGATTGCTCGGTGTAAAACAATAATTTATTACATTAAGGGAAAAGCAAACGAAGATCTACAAGCATAGGCATAAGCACGAGTGACTAGTTTTATAATTTCGAATTTCCAGAAGCTCGAATCAAGTCGAGCTTCGGGAAATTCGAACTCAAAAACATAGGCCGCCGACTTGGATATAAAGAGTTTCAATCTGGACATTCCGACCCACGAGACGTTGATGAACAATAAAAAGGCCATCAGGGCTATTAAACAGTTTCAACGCATACGTCGCGCAAACACACTGCAAATAATCTGGAAATGCGGCGTAGTTAGGAGCTGGATCAGAGGTCGAGTTACTCGCCGTCTGATCTGGTTCCAAACTGTTTGACACTTATACATGCAGTAATTAAATCTTCAAAAAATGGCCAGATTGGAGCCGGATCAGAGGCCGAGTTACTCGGCGTCTGATCCACAGACACTCTGGGACAGGTTACTTCCCTTTCGAATTACATTTCGATTATCTCCCTTTCAATAGAAAACAATAGGAGCCTTCAAACGCTCTCCATTTCTAAAGTACACGTTGCCGAGCCGAATTTTTACCATTCTAGAAAATGTTGACCCCCATTGCATTCATAAATGCATACGAACACAACTAGACGCCGTTTAAGAAATGACTTTAGTGACAAGATCATATATCGCTGCACATTCGCACAGTTATCTCCGATGTCGCCGTGTTTCAAATTCGCAAACTTCCTCCGTTGCATCGGCCATTTAAATATTGACCTCTGACGGAAAGGGTTACACGGGTACCCGAATGCATGCTCTGTATGAAGTGGCCTAAACGGGAACCAATATGTTTATACTCGATCACGCGCTCCTCATTTCAAATCAAACAGAACCACGGCGACATCGGGAGAAAATGTGCGAATGTGCAGCAAGATATGATCTTGACATCGTGCTGATTTGAAACTATATGGATTTTTGCTGAAACAAGGCAGGCACCCATTTTTACATGGCCTACGTTATCTTTCAGTATTTATAGCTCCGTGAGAGAAAAGTCGTTTCTTAAACGACATCTAGTTGTGTTCATATGCATTTTATGAATAAAATGGGGGTCAACATTTTCTAGAATGGTAAAAAATCGACTCGGCAACGTTTACTTTAGAAATGGAGAGCGTTTGAAGGCTCCTATAGTTTTCAATTGAGAGGGAGATAATCGAAATGTAATTCGAAGGGGAAGTAACCTGCCCTCGAGTGTCTGTGGTATAACACGGAAATGGATGTGTGACTTTGTATCCAGATCAGACGCAAGCGATAGGTTTCTGTGACATTTGTATAAACGTAAGAAATCCGTGTATGTGAAGGGGGCATACCATATGATATAGATCTAATTCCTTTGCTAAGACATGTATCATGCCAAAGTCGCAGTCGCTTCTAATTTGATACTCCCAGCATCAAAGTGATAGATTCAATTTAAATATTTATATATGTGCATGTCTGCATAGCCTCTAGAATAATGTGTGATTGTTTTCGTTCGGTTTTACGTCGCTTCGATAGTATTTCAGTCATTTCGCGACGCCCGGCTAATTACAAGTGGATCAAGACCCCAGAAACCGGTCTAAGTTACACAGACGGACAACTGGGTAGACCTACCGCAAGCCAGCCGGAAGGCCTCTGGTATCATGTAAAAGCACTCTCGCCGACCACTTTTCTTCCAACATACTAGACTTAATTATTAGCTCTACTATATATCAAAAATAAGATTATATTCTAAACCTTATCTTGCCAGTTGTGACATTGCCGAACTTAACAAAATAGTTTGTACCTAGATCAGACACCAGTAAATTTATCGGCGTTTGATCAGGATCCAAACTGTTTGGTACTCGACTCATAGATTATTCTAACTTTTCCTAATTTTATGAAGTTTTATATTCATAGCCTGACTACAAGCTAAGCAGACGACAGTTTAGGTAAATAAGCTAAGTTTTGAGCAGGTCCGGCCTGTCATTATGTGAGAGTTGTCACTTAACATACTTGACGTCACCTAACCGATGCAACACTCTGTTCGACGTCTTAATTTACATGTCAACGTTCGCCATAATTCAGGAATTCATCGGGGTAAAAACAATAGCGGAAATGACGCAACATCAGCGTGCAAGTTAACGCAGGGTCGATTCACCAATTGTCGTTGAGATTCAGGTCTCTCGCTAAATAAATGTGACATTTAAAATGTGACGTCTAATCAAAGTCTACATAGTGCGTCATGGTAGTCTGCATAACAGTACAGTGGTAGAAAACGTGAAGATCCTGATCAGACGCTGTAAGGCCAATGCGGTGGCTGATCTTAGACTATTTTTTGCAATGATAAAGGTTGGTTTACGTACAGCGCCACTCGTTTTTCTTTGTAATTAAGACTAAGCTATAGCAAATAAAATAAAAGCTATAACACAAGGTATTAGATCAATTATTATACAAGCAATTCTAATAAAATAAATGAAAACGTATTTTCTTCAAAAATATCCTTTAATTTCAAAACTTGTCTGAAATGTATTCCTTCCATTTAGGTTCGTAGGACATACATTTAGAAAAGTATCTCCTAAATTGATTCATAGAGATTTGCTCAGAAAGATGCACTATTTCTTGCATGACATCTGTTATAGATCTACACTGTTAATTTTCAAATCCTTGCTAATTAAGGTACAGCCTACCTTATTTGGAGACTATGCAACACGGGTGTTCTTGCCACTCATACTTAAGAATTTGCAAAACACGACATGTCTGGACTCTCAGTAAGATATATACATCGACCAAAGCCAAGAGAGTTTAGCGAGGCACTAAAGAGGATCAGGGAACCGCATTAAATATAAAAGCTCAACACCAATTATTAAGAACTTGCAGAGTTTTCTTCGTGTTTATCAAAACAAAACCGAACCGCATTAATTCACGACTTGGTGCATTTTTAATATAGCCCCTGAAGGCAGAGAACAAGCCACCGATGCCGAATCTTCACATAAATGTGACATAGAACCTGTTTTGAGACCATGTGGTCATGAAAAGCAGACACTAGGATCTTCGTGCATTTTCTTCTTTGAGCACACGCCAGTCATCACAATGTATTCACCAGATCTGTGGACAGTGGACACAGATGTTGTTGCACTTGCAATTCCAATATTCCATGTGTTATCTCCTGATGATCTTTATGTAGCATTCGGAGTGAAGAAGCATTGAAAAGTAATATCAGTTCATATCATTGCAAACCATCTTAGAGAAGAAAAAACTAATGCTCTTCCAATTTCTTCTTCAATGCATATATACCTATGTGCACCGAACTTTTCAACTTTACTGAAACCTGCAACCGTACGCAGTGAAGCTAACACACTCGTGCTTATTTATGTATAATGTCCAAGTTTCGTCATTTTGTATTCCAATAACTGTCATTTTTATTTTGAGGTGTACAAAATAGATAGGGTTGTTTTATCACTTTAATTGACACCCATGGGTATGAAATTATTGAATAGCCATTGAAATTGCGTTTCTATGTGTCATTGGGGCCGAGATATCACAAAAAACATCTTTTGAATGGCGGTCATTTTGAAAACCAAGATGGCGGCCACAATTTTAGTCGGATAGCGTGTGTCCAGATTTTACCTTTGCTTATTCGGAATAAATGCCGGAATAATGCAAAAATACATTTTAAGATGTATATCTTAGCTGGCTGTATGCAATAAATAACTCGGCGTCTTCTTTGGTCAAACCTTAGTATTATTTTGTCACGTGAGTTGTCACGGTAATTATAGATACAATTGTGCTACTCCACCCGGATTTCGTGTAAATTTGCGCGGATTCTGGTCAGATGCCGGGTAACTTACCTAAATGGATGTGGGACTTTGTATCCAGATTAGACGCAATCGATAGGATTCTGATCTGCATGAATGATATCATCGACGCTGTAACATATATCATGGGAAAGAGAGAGATGGAGAGAGAAAGATTGACAGGCATACTGGAGATGAGTCAAACAGACAAACAAAAGTACACTGATAGACATACAGACAGTTAGACGAACAGACAGACATGCAGACAGACGTACAAACAGAAATAGATATAGACGGACGCACATACACACGAACGCACGCACAAAAGACACGCACGTTCGGAAGAAATGATAGAATGATGGTTATTGCCTCTGCCAAAAATCTACCTATGTGTTTTTTGTGACATTAAAATATAAATAACCTGAACAAATATCTTCTTTTTAAACAAATAATGAAAGGAAACACTACTCTGACCCCCGACCCGTACCGTTATGATAATATATAAAGTCTAGTGGATTGGGTCTTTTAACTAATAAAAGATTCTAAACCTAATGAAAGTAATCAACGCAAGTGTCAAAACTTATCAATTTGAGGGCACGAACGGACGGGAAGACAGACAGAAAAACTGACACATGCACACAGAGAGAGAGAGAGAGAGAGAGAGAGAGAGAGAGAGAGAGATCGGCCAGACGGATGAACAATGCCGAGATAAGCAGAAATGGACAAATATAGTGACATTCTGGTACGGAAAATCATACGGACAGACACATATAGATAGATAGTCGGAAGGACGGAAACAACCGTGTGATTTATTTGCATTTATGCCAAAGATGGAAAGTGAACAGCAAGACAGAGATATAAACGCAAAAAGAGAAAAAAGAAACTTGTGTGATTGATTTGCATTAATGACAGAGATGGAATGATAGACATGCAGAGATAAAAAAAATAGAGGAAAAGATCGAGAAATAGAGATAAAGAAGCATTTTCTATTTCAATTTTATTTGATATATAAACTTGACAACTGTGTAATCTTTTTCAATTTCTTGTAAAGTGTGTTTTCCTCCAAAGTCAAACAGCGTGTCAACGGTGTGCTAAATTCCCCAGTCGACTGTTTCTTGGCATTCCTCTGCAATAATCACGTCTATTGTCACATGATAAACAGCTTTTTCTTTATTTGGGGCCATACATCATTTATGGCAAGAACCTTTCTACCACTGACAGCCCGTTATTGGTAAAATAAATTGGGTAGGACACTGTACCGCTATGTGAATCAGGAGAATGACTATCACGTGAAAAACACACTTACCCCAACACCGTCTAATTATTGGAAAACGTCTTTGAAAAACGAAACGAACCGAAGCGTTCAATAGCACAGGCGAGCACAAATAGACCTTAATGCCAATTTTCACACTTTTTTACATTCTGAACGGTTTTGATGAAATTTGGAGTTAATCTAGTAGACTAAAGGGCAGATAACCTTTGCAAACAGGTTTGAATGTCCAAATAGATGGCAAATATTCACTCGTGGCATTTCGGACCATATCGGAATTCTTGGAACAGCGTTGTTAGAAACTCCCCTAGTTAATGTCCGTACTTGGTCTAATAAACATTTTACGCCATGTGCTTTTTTAAGACTCATTGACAATGAAAGAGTATATGTAATGAATTGGCGAAATATCTCAAGAAATGGAAATGGCATTTCAGCTCAAGTCACTGAAGATTTTAGACAGAGAGACGCGCATACATGTCATATCTTAACTTAGGTCTTAGAGCACTACTCACAACTATGATGTTTATTGCAAAGAGCCGAGTAACTCGGCGCCTGATCCGGACCAAATCCGTTTTTACACTAGAGTATAGTTATACAATAGAGTATAGGCACTTAAGGTCCGATCTTTAATGGCCATTTTCGTATCCTAACAATGGAAAGTAATATTTTAATGAAACTTTGCCTGAAAGTTATTCATAAATAAAAAAGTTTTACCGAGAGTTTTTTCAATATTTTTATCAGTTTGGGGAGATAATCTGTATTTAAATTAACAATGAAGCCTATTGGGAATATATAATTTTTGTGATAATGAGAATCTGAATTTGACTTTCGAAAAAAATTCCAGATAGAAGGCTGCAAGAATTGATTTTGTTTTCAAATTTCATAGAGAAATCTAATCCTACCCATAGGAAAATGGAGAAAATTACTTTGTTTAGTTTTCAAGGGAGATAACTCCTGAATTTTTTTTTATTAGCAAGAGGTAATCGAAAGAGTTTCAGTCACTATATAACTTGTCAATTTGTACCTTGGATTACCATAGTTTGACATTTTTAAAGCTAACAATGTCAAGTCATATGTATATATTTGCTTGAATTGATGGCTATTAGGCATCAGATACTTAAGTGTGGAACCAGTCATTAAAAAGACAATGAGTCCCTCTTTCATATAAACATACACATATAATAATAGCACTTTCCACCCTGCAGTACCAGTCTTGCTATTTATTGGATGACCCTTGTACTGTAATCAAGGTAGACTAGGGCCTGGCCCGGCTTTAACAAATTGACTCAAGTCGAGATCGTGCCCAAACTCAAAATTTAAATCTGAAATATTGACCTCAATTTTATTGCTACTGCACTATAATTTTGTTTGCCTGTGGAACATGTAATGTTTCACGGGCAGACAAAAGTTTAGTGCAGTGGCAACAAAATTGAATGAGATATTCAATCCAATGTTGAAATTTTGAGTTTGAGCACAATCTCAGCTCAAGTCACTTTGTGAAAGCCGGCCTGAGGTTATAAAACTTTTAAATGTGCACCAATCCCAGTTTTGAACTCAGTATTTAGTATTTACTTCTTACACAGGGTGCTGAAAATAAAGCAACAGAACTGGGTATGTTATAATATATATGTAAAATTATTGTGCCTTGAAGTGATTTACCATTACTACCAATGTTGAAGTCTTTGGTTTGAACAAGGGTAGGATCTAACCCCAGGAGTAGTATTCATAAAGCTCCTAAGAAAAATCTCAAACTTAAGTGAAAATTTCAAATGTATATCACCAATTTGTTTTCAATCATATTTCAATGAAACTGTGAATGGTTATGAAAAACGTTTTTTCATAAGCATGCAATTTTTATCAAAGTATTGTGGATAAAAATAGAGATAATCTGCATTTGAAATTTTCACATAAGTTTGAGAGTTTTCCTTAAAAGCTTTATGAATACGGCCCCTGACCTCTCGCTCCCAGAGCGAACTGTATCACTGAGCTATGGGGTGGTCAAATGTATTATGTTAAGCTTGAGACCCATGGGTGCAGGCATTGTCAAGTAATCACTCCAACAAGCTTTTCAAGTTCAATGTCACTGTGACCTTGACCTTGGCCCCATGACCTCAAAATCAATCATCTACTGGTCAGGCCAAATCTCATAGACAAGTTTGAGGACCCTAGGTCCAGGCATTGTGAAGTTATCAACCAGACATGCTTTTTCACGTTTAAAGTCACTGTAACATTGATCTTTGACCCAATGACCTCAAAATCTATAGGGGTCATCTACTGTTCAGGCCCAACCTCCAAGTCAAGTTGGAGGACCCTAGGTCAAGGCATTGTTGAGTTATTACTCAGACAAGCTTTGGTCTACTGACAGATCAACGGAACTACCCACATGTGCAAAGCAATATACCCCGTCTTCTTTGAAGGGGGGGCATAATTGCAATAGTCTCTCTTGAAATCTTCAACCAGCTCCTGTTGTGGATTGTAGCTCATCTTTTCTGGTTCCTTCAAGTAAAGTTATCTGTAATGAGTAAACAAAAAGATCAGTAAAGCTGACAAATTCTCTGTAAGTTTGAGCTTATCATTAAAAGGTAGATATCCAATATTGGGAATATCCAATGTTGGGAAAAAATAGAGTTGTGGTTCTTTCGTTATGCATTATCTTGAACCTTAATCTACCTTGTTATTTTGAATGGTGCTTCTTTATCCTTTCACTATATATAAACAGAACAGTTCTAAAAGGAACACTGTATCTGTGGGTTCTGTATGACCCAAGTATTCCCTGTCTGCCATGATAAAGAATTGTATAATCTACATTCTTAATATGATGAAAAAGAGGATAAATTCTCCAAGTAGGTGGAGTTATAACATAATTGACGGATCGCTGACCAAACGCTTGACCTATCAGAACTTGCCACTCATTAACGTCATTCCTTTGATGACGGAGATGACATCGTCCGCCATTTTCTCCGACATTTGAGTGAGGTTTTTTTGTAAGCAAAGGTGTTTTACCGTATGATGAATTTTTCAAATTATGAGCGGTGCTGCTGGGGAAAGTGTAGCTCGGAGATGGTCTATACAGACGCCATATCGTCTGCAGGAACCTGCAGACAATATGGCGTCTGTATAGACCGTCTACCTTGTAGGAGATGATAGAGTAATCTCCCTTGATTTAAGTGGGTGCAGCTTAGGGCGCTTCAGCGATCCGTCAATTATCCATGAAGTAAAGAGTTGAAGCGCTTATCTCTATGTAAGAACTTTTAACTCATTCATCACACAACTAGCCTTGAAATTACTGAAATATTCAAAAGCTTTGTTACTATAGAATGGCTCCAATTTTTATAAGCGAACCTGGATGCTGGCTTTCTACATCTCCAACACAAGATTAAGGAGACAGATTTAACAAAGGAGACAGATTTGACATAAGCTTTTGCTTTTTTCTGTATCTGTTTTGCTGAAAAAATTGTATTATTTTACGATACTGTATTTTGTTTAACAGTAATGGGAATAAAATACTGTTTAAACCAACACAAGATTTTGATAAAGTTTTACCCGAAATTATTAACCCCGGCCTGACCTTTATGCATGAATTGATTATATGTTGATTACATCGGCAGTCATCGAAATACGGATTTATGAGGCAACTTCATTGCAAGTTTCATTGTTTTAACAATGGAAAGAAATGTTTAAACTTGTACAGTTTGGCGCAAGGGGCTTGTATAACAGGTCCCTTCAGGACGCAGTTTTCACCACAGACTATTATTGCTTAATAATCATGACATAACCGGTTGTAACTAGTTTTCTAATAGCTTTCTATAGGGGTGTAACCTAGAGCATAGAGCATATTGCATGAGTGGTCATTCATTATGGAATTTATAAAACGAGTTTTCTAAAATTGATAAAAACAAGCCTTGGCGAATTTTTATCAATTTTAGTAAATGAGTTTAATAAATTCCACATTGACGGTTTTTTTAAAACCTGTACTAAGCAGCGTCTAAAAACGAGCCATTTATGGTCACTCAGACAGGTGGTTACTTCATGCAGAATGAAAGTAATGCAAAAATCTCTTTTGAGAGCTTTCAGCATTACTTTCATTCTGCAATAATTAATGGTTCCTGTGATACCTTATTTTTATGGTCGCTCGAGTCAGGTTTGAAATTGACTGTATAAATATGAAAACAGCTTGGTTTTGGATCAGAATGACAGATGAGTTTCTCAGCATCTGATTCGGATCTTACTTGTTTGACACTAAGACAATAATTCCTTCAAATTCAAAGAATTTTGGGCGAGGTTTAAAAAAACTGCAGCCGAGAATTTCAGCAGACAACAAATCTGGCAGCAGGTCAAGAGTTTATGGAGGTTTGATGATTCCTCTCTCAGCAGAGCTACATCATTCTAGCAGGACAACAGATTAACGCAATTTTCCAAAATCCTTAAATCGTTATTTCTAAACCTATGTAGTGACCATTCATTAGAATCGTCGTCTTTTCAAGACGATTCTAATGAGTGGTTACAACATAGGGTTTGGTTGAGAAATGAAAACGTATGTCAGAATTTTTTTTATTTAACCCTTAGCCTGCCATTCACAACTGGGGTTATTTTTCAAACAGCTTGGATCCGAATCAGATGCCGAGTAACTCGGCGTCTGATCGGTAACCAAGCTGTTTGACACTCAGCCAATAGTTTGACCAATTTTTAAGTAAATCCAACATTTAAAATTGAAGCAGACGACAATTTTAGCAGACGACAATGTTAGCGGCAATTAGGGGTTAAGCTTGCTTATCTGGAGCCCTGGTCCAGCTTTTACTCAGCCTCTGGAGTCGAGATCGTACTCAAAACTAGAAAATGTGTCCATAGGACACAGATGCCCCCACTTCCGCTTTGTCAAAAATGCCATATGTTCACAAAAAAATAAAGGGGCCGTAACTCCGAAATGACCTAAGTGATTTACATGGCTGTCACACTTGATCAAGATATTATGGTCACAAACATGTGTGTAAAGTTTGGTGAGAATTGGACAAATACTTTTCAAGAATTA
>JAULCE010095875.1:0-12659 GCA_032359355.1 Macoma nasuta | reverse complement strand
ATACGAATGTAACCAAATGATAGTTTAAAATTCAATTATAGCATACTGACTGTGTTTTTTCTACAAACGTCAGTACGTTTATGTAATTTATAGTATGGTGTTACTGTAAAACTAGAAGAGAAGGTCTTGCAGGACACACTATATACAAAACAAACAGCCACCCGAATAGCACTGAAACAACTTCTCTTTCAACACCTTCACACGTTCACACAGGCACACACACACACACACACACACACAAGCACACGAGCCCAGACGAGAAGGAGACACACAGAGACAGGTAAAACACATAAAACTAGTGTGAAGACAGGAGTACCGCCTTGGAACGGTCACTCGCGACAATCGCACTACGACCCATACGAATTATCTATCGAGTCGAACAAATACTTGCTTACAGCTCGTTTAGATAACAAATTGAACAAGTTAATATACGTGTTTTAATTTTCAATAATGTAAGGCACTGAATTTGAATTTCACAACTTCTTAAAACTCGAAATAAATATAACAGAGTCCGGGTGCTTTCATCGAGAGAGTTGCACTTTAACTTTCATTGCTCTAATTTCATCCATTTCATTTTGAGAGTAGGGTTGGATATTTATTCTATACTGATTGTTTATACAAAATACACTAAAGGATTTAATTTAAGACTAAGTTTTCAATCAATAAAAACTTTAAGATGTGTTTACACAATTCTTAATTAATTTAATATAAATGAATAATTTGTCAAGCAGATTGATGGTATGCTTTATCTCGTGACGCGAATTGCATTTTTTACACAGGAATAACCAATAACTCTTGGTAAGAGACAACTGATCATATGAAATTTGAAGAACATTTTCAGCGTTTCATTTTGGAACGATGACAGTTCTGTGTTAATTTTAAATACTGCATGTTTTTTTTTAACTGTCAGTATGGGATACAGATTGGTATCTAGGTAGGCATACACATGGAGTAATAACACACCGAAAGCCGCAATATCCAATGCTATTGTAAGTTTTCAAACACTACAGGTATTCACCTTTAAAATGATAAAACAAGAAAGGGTGCCCTATTTATGTAAAATAAAAATGCAAATTAAAGAAATTGCACGGTTCGTCCATCGCGCATTATCACCACAGTATTTCTAGTGCTTTGATTTTCTTATTTTACGCTTGAGGTGGGGTTTGCCTTATCTGTTATGCTGACCTTGTTATAACAATTACAGATCAAATGTTAGTATTTTTTTATTTCTAAATAAATTTAGTGTATACAAGTGTAACTATATAAGTGTTTTGTATATTATACATGTGTTTTTATTATAAACGAAAGACAAATATTTTTCAATTTTCACGTATTTTCATCGCGCAAGTCGTAGACACTGATGTATCAGTATAACCCTGTTTGTACCATATGCTTACGGTACTTTAATGAGTCCCATTGTAAAGTACGGGTTCTGAACAACGGATGATAAAATTTACAGTTGAAAACACTGAACTGGTAAAAAGTTATGAACATTTCAAAAGTCGTGTTTTTCATTATACTGTATAAAAGCCGCACGCGCTTACAGCAGGTATGTACTGAAACGGTGTGATAACACACAGACGGCTTCGAACGATTGATTGCTATCATACATTTTTATAAACTAAAGATGTGTACCTTGCAAAAAGTAACAATTATAGCTTGCGCCCTATTTTTGTACCGACAAACGCTGTACATTAAAAGGTAGAAAATTGCGGTATAGCCTACGACTTGTTTTGAAAATGATGAGAGACAGAAAATAGTTGGCATCTAGAATTGGATGGTATCAAAGTCATGTTCAATCTTATTCATAAGCTAAACCAATATTAAATTATTCGAATACTCGAAAATAGTCTCCTGACAGCGACAATATCGACAATTTCGAATTAACATTTTATGTTACCCTACCACGAGTTACAGATGTGACATAGCTTGATAAACATAGAGAAATGAGCAAATTATACTTATCATTCCACACTGATTTAAGCAGAGTTGAACGCAACTCATGTATTTGAGACTTCCGTAAGTACCGTGTCGACGCTATTTTACAGAGACTTTAGGACACTACCGTCGAACCTCGATTATTAGAACTCGGATTACTCGAATTCTAGATTAGTTGAATTAATTAGCTGAACCAAAGTTACATTTTTATTTATTTCTGTACTCATGGTTGTTGGGGGGGGGCTATTTTCACAAGTCAGAATTACCCGAAATTGCGAATTTTATTCGACCTTCGGGTGATTCGGACTTGCTTGAATAGTCCCCACAACTTCGAATAATCGAGGTTTGACTGTGTATATTTGTTTCCAGTTGCAAAACATAAAGGGATAAACTGACAATATGATTATGTTGTCATTGCTTAACAACCACGTAACTGCAATTTGGTCACTAATGTGATTTTGAACATAATCTTAATCTTCTTCAAAAACCAATTCACTTCCACTTTGGAAAACAATGGCTATACCGTCGTTTTTGAAAGATTAGTCAGTTTTCTTTAAAATAAATCAAATTCGAGCCGTTTTATCACATTGGCACTTACAAAGAATTTTGAGAATACTGAATATATTTTTATGCCTGCAAAACGGAAAGAGCCGAGTCACCAATAAGCAGCATAATTATAAGGTTAATCAAATTTGTATTGAGAGGCTTACGTGAGATATTATGGACCCAAAGTCCATGTTGTCCACACAAAACAGTCGTATCTAATTCACTACATCTTTCCAGATGCCTGCTCCCAATACCGTCAAGATTTCCAGAGAACTCTGTATACGCTGTCCTCGGTTTTCCACATTCTGTTAAAAAGGAGGATTTCAGTGTTCTATTGTGCAAAATCAACAATTTATACATAATAAGAGCACATATCAAGGACACATATAACAGCAATGATAGGTATATCATCTTATATTACCTCCCTTAGTTTAATAGGTAATATAAGTTTTGAGATATAAAATAATAACTGGTAACCATTTTTCTCTCACATAAAGTTTAATAATGATTGTATTAATGTGTATGCACAGTTTACTTGAGTTCTAGATTAGAGACATATATTTTGCAATTCTACTGAAGTGTGTTTCTTATTTCTGCCACAGTTCTCATCGTGTGAAGCTCATTTGTATGTTACCTCTTAGGTATGATGGGTTGTTGCAGGATATATTCTGGTGTGAAAATGAAAGATTTTAGTAGATTTGTTCTCTTATCAAATGCTCATAATAAGATTGTGTTTGTTAAGAATGGCCATTAAACGGTATTGTTGTTTGTAATCCATTGTGATGTTCATGTATGTGGTTTGTTGGGCTTATTGCCTTTATTTCCTGAATCTATCTATCTATCTATCTATCACCATCAACATTTTTACACATAAATAATGTATAAAAAGCGGGTATGTCACCCTTAAAGCCCAATATAACGTGTGTATTTTAAAACAAAACTTTAAAGTTTCCTCTCGTTAGAATCGTCTTTGCAACACAATTTTTATGAGTGATCACTCTATAGGGTTTGGTGAAGAAATATATTTTTTTATCAAATGCGTTTGCGGCAGAAAGGGTAATTTATTTTCTAAATAGTCCTTTTATGAGTGCTATAACTGTGTTATCGCATAATATTTTCATAATTTTTTGTAAGTCTCTGCATCTGATGCACTCGGAAAAAACAATTCATAACAATTTTAAGGAATCGGATAAAATTTGAAATTGCAACAGACGACCGTTTTCGCACTTTCTTTAAGCTTTATGTAATGAAAACAAACAAACCATTGTATAGTTTTCCGCCAAACAAAAGAAATAGACAAAGGGTGTTTCCTTGATTGTCAAAATAGAACGTTTTCAATTTCTGATAAAGGGATAACGACCAATGAAAATTCGACTGGAATTTAAAACAACAAAAATTCATGTTAGTGCGCATGATCATAAAAGTGTGGCGATACCGTGACCTACTTCTAGTTATTGCACCCCAACTGTGCTTTAAATGTTAACTATTTCCAGTTATCGCACCCCGGAAGCCAAAATTATACCGATACCGAGATTTAAAGCACACTCGAGAACAAAGGAAATTTACGCCGGTCAAGCGATAATTATGAAAAACTTTGAAGATATGACCTGATAATAAGGAGATCATAAGTTATTGAATGTTGGTTCAAAATAATAAGATGCAATAAGATGTATAATTCATATAAACTAGTCGTTTTTCAAAATTGAAGCAGTCCATTTTAAAATTAGTATAAATGGAACTCTCTGGTTCCAGTTAGAACTGTTTCCAACTGTTTTGGATGAAATTGAAGTCTGCTACTGGAAAATGCATGGTTTAAAAGGGTTGGATTATAATAGGGTGCCAAATTACACTGGATCAAAACCGCTTGTTAAGAACTAGTCATCATCGATCTGTTCGAGGCAACCAGATTTATGTTTTAAAGATATTTGCATTGATTGGTCATGGGGCTCACTTTCATAGTTTAAAGATCCGATTCTTTTTAAAACAATCTTTGATTCAGATAATTAAAACACGATCTACTTGACATAACAAACATTTGCTCGTTCTTGGAAGATTGAAGTAAAAAATATGACTAGCCCTTTTGGTACTCCACTAAAATGAATATATTTGATTTTCGTGATTTTTCTAAAATTAAAACATGACTGTGACGTCATCAATTGTTATATCTGTACCTTATTTTTTAGAGCGTATCGATAACTGTTATTTATGTTGAATTATAGTTCACCCTAGATTCTAAGCCAATCATCGTCAGGAGATTTTCAAATATTTGCTCGAATAAGTTTCATATAAGATCACGTCTGCACCAATAAGTTGTTTATTACAACTAGGTCAACAGACATGGCGCGGGGCGTTGGCCAGTGAATTTCGATGAGCCTATGGGCGCGCTGTATACGGCTTTGTTGTTCGATGATTGGCTTAGAAACGGGTGAAGTATAAGTCGGTTATAATTTACATGATGGCTCGCTGCGCCTCGCTTGTAATAAATTTGGTTATTTTCCATATATGAACTATAAGTCTATAACCTACACCTATCTGGAGCATTGCAGACATGTGCAGTATAACATCCTTTGTGTTTTCCATTAATGGCTTATACGTAATCCCTTGTTCTATGGTCGTGAAAAGGTAATCTAACATGGACTAGAAAAGTATTCCCTTGGCAAACGGAGTTGAAAATCCGTGACTTCATTTCAAACCCAATGCAAGTAACGTGATAAACCTGTTAGCTTCGCCTGATTAAATAGATTTCTTGAACAACGCCACCAAATGTTTTTATGATACAATATAAGAGTGGTATCTTTCCTGGGGAAAGGCTAGTATCGGAATTATCCATCTCTCCCTTCGAGGTTTGACCCCTTCTGCTTACCCAGAACCATAGTGTCATATGCAAACATCTTATATCTGGATGATACGCCGAGTAACTCGGCGTCTCATCAAGATATAAGATGTTTGACATTCGGCAAATATATTTGCCAAAAGATAAGTTAATCTGTGAATAATTGTTTGCGGCAGTAAAGGGGTTAATACCAAATTTATACCTAATAGAATTTCCTTTTTTTGTAAACAATAAGCTACACTTGATGTTTGTTTGATTATTATCATCGACTGGCTTTTGAATCATATCGTTATTTTACTACCTTTTGTCATGCAGATCTTTACGTCAAGATCAGGTTCCGCTCTCACTATATTTCTAAAGATGATATTTTGCTGGTTCACTTTAAATATTTCAACATTCGATTTCTCATTCGTTATTCGTTTGCTTTTTTTTTTTGAACGTTTGAAAGTTTCTCAGTCATTTCGCGGCTCCCGACTAGTTATTGGTGAAGGAAGACCCAAGAAGCCGACCTGTGTCTTCGGGTACAGTTTGACATCTTGGTAGAATCACCGATCTTCCGCAAGTCAGCAGGAAGATGAAGCCATCCGTAGACCGGGATCAATCCAACGCGGTTAAAGGCTAACTGATTATGATTCAGAACTGTAACCACTCGGCGACGGAGGACCCCTTGCTTTCTTATTGAAATTTATTGCAATTGACGGATCACTGAAGCGCCCGAAGCAGCGCCCACTTAAATAAAGGGAGATTACTCTTATCATCTCCGACAAGGTAGACACATCTTTACCGACGCCATATTGTCTGCAGGTTCCTGCAGACAATATGGCGGCTGTATAGACCGTCTATGAGCTGCACTTTTACCAGCAGCACCGCTCATCATTTTAAAAAATGCATCATAAAACACCTTTCCTTACAAAAAAAAAAAAAAAACTCAAATGTCTGAGAAAATGGCGGACGATGTCATCTCCGTCATCACAGGAATGACGTTAATGAGCGGCGATATCTGATTGGCCACGCATTTTGTCGGCGATCCGTCAATTGTACACCACTTTTGTCTGCTCATGGAATACTTTTTTGTTACCAAGAAGTTCAGTGAAATCGGGATCAGTCCTTTTACTCGTCTGGTCAATTACATCGTTATATGTTGAATCCTTGGTAGTGCCCTCTTGCTATCAATCATAGCATATCACCAAAATGTCATTTGCTCAAACTATTATCTACTCTATTTGTTAAAGTTGACACAAATGTTCCAAGTTTAGAGACAACTTGTGGCCAAATATGAACCAATTAGGTTCTGGATATGGCATGGTGGTAAATGAGGTCAGATGTAGAATAAAGCTACTGCATAGAACATTTTGGTCAAAATTGACCGGAAAAAGACTAATGGACGGTGAAGCCATATTTATCAGTTATTTAATATTCTATCTTGTTGCCTCGCCATAGCAGACGTACAAAATGTTCGTTTCTAACTTTTGTAGGAAGCAGATGAGCAGGAGGGATTGAAACTTATTTTAATGCGAACAGTCTAGATCCATCACAGATTTAATCGCAGTTCAGACGCACTCACAGACCAGGGGCCGTATTTACAAAGCGTCTTAACCCTTCGCCTGCTGTTCGCGACTAAGTTGATTATTCAAACAGATTGGACCCAGATCAGACGCCGAGTAACTTGGCGTCTGATCTGGATTCAAGCTGTTTGATACTCAGACAAAATGTTAACTAGATTTTTAAAAAATCGGACGATATTTAAAAATGAAGCAGACGACATTTTCAGCAGACGACAATTATCGCAGCAGGCGATGAGTTAGTAAATTCTTAAACTTAAGTGAAAATTTCAAAAGCATATTTCTCTTTATTTACAAAACAATCTTCAATGAAACTGTGCATGCTTATAAAGAACAATGTTTTATAACGGAACATCATCAGATATTGAAATGACATAAACATGCTGCTGGACCAGCGCAATAAGGCTGTAAACCATATGTGACCCACATGCACTTACAATCCAATTGCACCTTCCCATCAATGTATATCTTGAAATATGTTATTGTCTCATTTTCATAGCAAAATAAATATATTAAGATAAAAAAAAAATTTTTACGGACCGAAGTAGATGACATAAGCAATTCAAATTTGTTCAACGATGGCCAATGACAAAAAAATGGTTTCAAATAATTAATCCTGAGGTTTCTATATTTAGGGCATACCAACAAAAAGTGGAACTTATCTTAAACTATATTCATCGAAGATTGTTGGCACTTTCTATCATCAATTGCAACGTTTGTGTATCTGCCAGTTTCAATTGCTAAGTCATGTGAAGACAATCGGGATTTTGTGAGAGCGATTCTGTATTTATTTGATATGTTTATGCAGTTTAATTTTTTTTCGAAATGAAGTTCTTGTTTATAGATACAATAAGATGCGAGCCTTCTTGAATTGCTAATGGTTGCGTACCGTGTTTGTTTAAAATATCCAATATTCTCTGTTTGATTAAATAAAAATTTGCTCTAGCCAATCTTCCAATCTCTGTAAGAATATCTTTACTATTAAAAGTCCAGTTATTTCCAGAATATGAAATTCGTTATTAGCATCGTGCATTAACATTTTATATATTTTTGTGATTAAGGGATTGTTTGATTTAATTACTTTTAGCCTGTATCTTAACATGATAAATTTCCGTTGAATACTAAGAGGATATCTTCCTAACTCTCCATATATAATATAAGATATGACACACAGCGTAGACCCTTGATAAGAAGGCTCTTCCCGGAGCTCCCTGATCTTAATCTAGAATGTTTGCAAAGGATCTTGTACTGAAAGGTTTAATGCAGTGCTGCATGAGTGCCTTCTATATGTAGGATTACGATCTGCGAACAAAAACTTCGTTATCTCCGAATGATAAAACACCTTATATCATTTTGTAGACTGTAAAGTTAAAACCGTAATTGCAGTAACCTTTGCAAATAGTTTGGAGCTTTATCAGACGCCGAGTAACTCCCATTTATTATGGTATATAATAATATACATACATGTAATTGTCGTTATGTCATGCATTTTGCCTAGCGTTTGCCTAACGTAAGAGTTTAAACAGTTACGAATAATGTTTCGCCCACTGTATATGTGCGACGAACGTTTCTACAATCTAATCTTCTAGTAGCCACTGAATAAAAATACTGGTGTACAATATATATTGTACACTCCTTTTTGAATTTAAAACAAATACATGACTGTTTTCATGACTGAATGTTTTTTGTTAATACGGATTAAACATGGCGTCCGCAATACATTCGTTCATATATGAATTTTTTAAAATCCCTTTCCGAGACTTAATCACACATGAAATAAAACTACCAAGGGGCCTCAAAATAAATGAAAATAAAAAACAAAATAAAGTGCCATAATTCACCAAGCAAATGCAGCCACTCAGTTGCATTAGAAATAGATGAGCAAATAGACTTGTTGCTGTACTTTCAATTGAGTTGTCTGTAAACGGTTTGTCAATAACAAGCATACTCATTTCTATAAGTACTGAAGGAACGAACAATGGATCATTTCATTCCGCTGATGTAATAGGATTTCCTTATGCATTATGTCGTCTTAAAATGACTTTGATGAATAAAACTTACTATTCAAAGAAGTTTTTCATATTGTAAAGTAAATATGGTTGTATGCGTCTATAGCTTTGCATCACTGTTTTTCAGTTGATAATTGTACACTCAGTACGAAATGCCGGAAAATGGGGCATGTTTTCTGATTTCAGCCCAAGCTGAACAACAAAGTTTATATCGATTTTAAATTTGTTTACGCCCTTCTTTGGATGGAACGTATTATAGGAACACCCGCGGCGTTGAGCAGGCGCGGTCGACAGGTGTCGTCAACACGTTGTCCGCACTTTTACTCGAAAAATTACATCGAATCCTCACAAAACTTAGTGAACATATCTGTGGGCAAAATGCATCGACTAACTTCTATAATCAGCGAAAACGCACACGGCATTTTTGGATTCTTGTCACATTTCCCGTGTCCGCTCCTACTTGAAACATTTTTTACTGGATCTTCGGTAAAATATCATACATTATACAGTTAATCGTAATTACGCTAAATTGTGTTTTTGCATTGAATATAAGTTACATTTTGAAATACAGTTAACGTCTTCATTTTATTAATTAGACTTTAAATACGTTCGCCTTTTAACCCTTTCAGTGCAACAAACGTGTTTGTACTCCTTTGCAAATAGTGTAGACGAAGGTCAGAGGACTCTGGGAGAAGTCTTCTGATCACGGGTCTATACTGTTTCTCATATTTAAAGAAGGGGGAAACGTCTCTAAATAAAATAAAACTTGATCATATTTTAAAAGTGAAACAGTCTTTATGCAATTTCAGCATTGAAAGGGGTAATGTGAATGTCAATTTTCAAAGGAAATGATTATACTGATAATAGATCATGCTTCTCCACAGACAAAAATAGGGTTAGGTGAACGCGAGTAAGGGAGGTACCTCTTTCCGCCTGTCTATCGTTAAAATAGTATTATAGAAATGTTGAGTTTTAAGTTAAATTGAGGTCATTTAACAGTCTATTTTAATTTTCAGTATTGAAAGGGGTAAGGGAAATGTCACTTTTCAAGTGAAATGATTTTACTCTAGATAACAGATCAAGCTTCTCCTTAAAATCTAAATAAGGGAAAGGAGAGTGTGCGTGAGGGAGATACCTCCTTCCGTCTGTCTATCTTTAAATTTGAATTTTATATAGCAATGGTGAGTTTAAGGTATATTTAGATCATTTAAGTTGTAATTAAGATGTATGATATACAACATACAAATTAAGTAAATGTAATTAATAGCAAGTTTCTACTACGGTGCGTATATAGTTATATATTTATGTAGTCTACTATCTGCTAATTACTAATGTTAAATACATCCGTAGAAACGCCGAAGTTTAATTAATCTAAATGGATCTTTGTTTCTTTGACGTTTCTTACTTGTATTCATTACTTCAGTTTATCTCGATTTATTTGGTAATCCTGATCGAAGCATTTCCTTAAATAGTGGTAACAGTAATTATGTATTTAATCAAAACCAACAGGTAAACTTCAATGCATCAACACCCACTGAGTAGCCATCCTATTAAAGAGTGCTACAAATATGTTACAACTTAAAAAGGGAACAGTATTTCGTTCTTCAAATATTATCTTCAGTTCGAAGTGCAGTCGACGTTTTTGACGTTGGGTCGAAGTTATTGTCGTTCTCTGCTATATAGAACACATTTTGACAGGATCTTTATCGGCTTATTGCAAGGCTGTGCATCTTCGTGAACCTAATATCACACTGCGGTGACCAAGTTTGTCTTTATGTACAGTGTCATGGTTAAACATGATCTATGGCAATGTTACATGTTAAACAAACGAAATATACCACTTTTAATATCTAAGAACATAATGCAATAGGTTCGGTGGAGTACAGGGATAGAGGGACACGAGTACCCTTTGTTGATTGTATGTGATGTATTTTAGATATACGACCACTGGCATTATGTAAAGGTCAGTTATATATTTGTTGACGTCTTGTTGCTGGTGTAGAAATTGTATGTTTTTAACTTTGAATCGTTCCTCTATTTTATGTAAGTGGGGTCAGGTAAGATGTGTTTGACATAGTCAGCAGAATCTCTTTACAAATTTTATCGAAATGTTTTAGAATGGGAGAAAATCAGTTGATTGTAATAATTCATTTCCAAATGCACTGCGTTCACTATATTGAGTTTCAACTCATAAAACTCGGGCTCAGGTTAAGTGAAATATAGTTAAATTCAATTGTGAACCATGCACTTGTCCAAATTGTATTTGCTTTTTGGGATGTTTGATGGATTTTAAAATAAAGAACATTTTTAGACCAACCCCACTAACACCTTGTTTCCATACGCTACACGTATTAATGATCACTTGGATGAACATGACACTGCTAAATTAAGCAATTTACCGTTCAATCAATGTGCTCCTTTTAGACTCATTCCCAATAAAGTTAAATAAAAAAGATGAAAACTAACTAGGAAAAAGGAAAGCACCGATTATAAGTGGCGTTGAAAACATTTGGAAAATGGATTGCTCATTTTGAGCAACTGCTCCATTTTCCGATTTTCTGTTAATACCCATCTGATACAGAGGCGTCGAAAGGCGTTGCAATTGAGCAAAGGGTAAAGTGAATGGCGTAGTATGCGTTTAAAAGTTTAACGTAACGCGATATTTTAAGCAATTAATGTTAACATGTGACTTGTCAGTTTTTTATGTTTAGAGGTTTCCTTAACTATTACCTGCACACTGCTCACCATGAACAAATGCTCCATTGCCCACAATGTTTTCAATAAGTTTCTGCTTCATGCGCGTCAAATTGCATATATATAGGGCTAAGCTATCAGGTGCAGTGCATGTGTATGACGTGTTAATTGGTCAGTAAATTTGACTAAATTTGACCTACTTTGTCTGATATAACGTATTGCCGTCAAATGTTGTATGGAACAATGGCAAAAGTGTGGCCATTTGTGAAGATTTATTACGATGTTAGTCAATTAGTTTGCAGCAAGATCAGACGCCGAGTTACTTGTACATCGAACATATTATAAGGTTTTATATCCGTATACCATTTGTACTGAATTTTGTAAATTCACTTCGTTTCGTTTACTAAACCCTCTGGCTTACCCTCAGTTGTATGAAATGATGCGCGTTCAGATATAGCCTAGATTACAATTTCATCTACATATATAGCAAACGTTTTTACGTCCGATTCAAAGAACTCATAGTTGCTAGTGTAGTTTGTTGTTTTCCTAAGAAGCAAATACAAATTTTGAGTCGTAACCTAACTTGAATTAAGCAGACTAGCATCCGCCTATTTTAGACAAACGATGACGCTTAATTGGTACTGCAGTCTGAGATCTTTAGAAAAAACTGAACAGAGCACATTTTTCTCATTTTCGGTCAATTTATATAATCAGCATTCCATGCCTTGACCATTTGTTGTGACTGGTAATATTCCGATTGCATGTTCGAGTGACGTGAAGAATTCCGAAATTGATTTACATTAGCTTGCAAATAAATCTAGATCGACGACTTTCTTGATTGATGGTCTTCACACTCTGAAAAATCTCAATTGACTGTAATAAAAGTCATCATGGTGATTAAAAAGCACACGCTTATGTTTACCACATGTTAAAGATCCAGGAACGAAATGTAGTTAAATATCCATTTTGAACCCAAGCAAGTTTGCCTGATCTGACTTGGAATAACGCACTACGCTAGCCGAATGGTGTTATCACTTTGAAAATATTCTTGTTTAATTTGTTTCAATTAAACAAGAA
>JAULCE010095764.1:0-12661 GCA_032359355.1 Macoma nasuta | reverse complement strand
GCAAACCGAATAAGTTGTGAAATGTAAACCCCGTATGATGTAGCACGTGGTACATCTCCGTCAAGATGAGGATAGTTGACTATTTTGAAATACCCATAATCTACTTTTTACGAAAGGAAATGATAATTTCGAACATCTTGGATACAAATATAATATTAACATGTTTATTAAAATTCTACAGAGTGTAATGATGAATTATAATGAAAAACAAATGGAATATTAGACGTAGCAAAAACCTATTTATTGGAAACACACAGTATAAACTCATAAAATCGAACTCGGTTAAGTGGAAACCAAATTATAAATCAATTTCATAGGTGTTTCGCATTCATCGGGGCTCTTTTTAAGTTCAATTACCGAAAAATAGTCCCTCTATCTTCGACATAACTAGACTCGACTGTTATTAGAAACTACTTAATTCAAAACCGATTCCCTCGTTGTCTGATAATATGAAAAGACGCGTGAAGGCGTGACAATGTGATTACCGAAATTGAGACACAATACTATGAGATTATAATACAGTGTTAAGTACAATACTGCATTCAGTATTCATTCTGTTTGCGTATACAGCTTTGAAGCGTATATTGGATGAGGCGCCACCTGAGTCCAGTATTGGTTTCACAGCTGTGTGCGAGTTCAATATTATGAGGTTATGATACAGTCCTGAGTACAATACTGAATTGTATTATCCAACTTATGAATTTCAACCAACTCTCTTCAAAAATGTTTACTACCTGATGGTCAAGGAGTGGCCAGTATTGACTCGTTTTCTATCTGAGAGTCCACATCAAATTAATATTGTTCTTCTCAAAGCCTCTGTATTTGTTTTCAGTCGTTTATGAATAACATGATAGTCACATAATCGGTGGCAATGATGGTTGGCGTAACGCATATACTCAAAAACAGTATTCAAAAACAGGTAGTGATATCAAAATACTACTATTTATGGTGCTAGGAAACGTTATATAGAAGGAACTCGAAACACTGGAGATATTAAGCAAGCAAGACTTTACACTATTTGTTAATGTCAGGAAGGCTGATCATACTAACACATCAAGCAGACCCAGTGAAAGGAATTTAAGAACTGCTGGGAAAAAGACTGTCAGCTAAGCCCTAATCGGTAGTCCGACAAATAGTTTACGAGGACAAAGATGTACAAGTACGTTTCAAATTATTATCTGCATGGTAGTTATTCTGGCCGGCCTGATCAAACACCAAACTACTCGGCGTCTTATATGGACCAAAGGGTTTTGGAAACATACCATTACCATAGCCACTTCCATAAGAGATCAATCGGATGACAGTTCAGCTTCTTATACTTCTCAATGTCAAACTAAATCAGACGGGACTTTAAAGATGCAGTGGTTGATCGGACACTTTTTGCACAACATCTCCATCAACCTTTACAGTCGTGTAACTGTTCAGTAAAAATGCCTTTTCGTATATGTGATACGGTGAGTCTATAATCTGTCTTTTGTAACATTGTACATGTGTATACCACAAAGTGCAGATTTGATAAATAGATTAAAGTAAATGAGCTGCACATACATATACATACTGACAGTTCCTAAAGTTCTGAGTGAATACTCACTAAAACCATTCTTGATATAGGAGGTCTGAGTTTGAACCCCAGTAGAAAGATGTGTAGTTAATGTGTACATTGTCACATGTCTGAATTAAAAGTTTGTAATGCTGAAACGCGAGTATCCTATAAATCTGCATATATGAGGTTGCACAAACAAATAAAACTAAGTGTATCCTTTATTTTAAACGTGGTGACTTTTGATAAAGAGGTCATTACACAGTACTGAGTACAAAACTGAATTATATTGGACTCGCACACAACTGTGAAATCGATAATGGACTCGGCAAGCTCCTCGCCCAATATAGGCTTCTCAGTTGTGTACTCTTCTAAAGGATGATAGATAATGTGATAGTGGACTGGTTAGTCTGTATCACATGCAGGAAGACAGCGGTTGCATACTGATATGTCGTATTTGGCATATACATGTTTAAGTGAAAAGGTGGTTGGACAGTTAATAAGTTATATATTAGACCAAAGTTATTGCATGTCATTTTATTGGTGTAAAAGAGTTTGGACGGTAAACGAGTTATATATTAGACACAAGGTTTTGCATATAATGTTTTTTGATATTGTCACCAAAGGGTTTTAAATGTTTAGCGATGTCGATGTCATACTTGACTATTTTATTTCTGATAAACATGCCAATAAAGTTAAATACTAAACTCAGGTTGAATAAACATTCCTCACATATATTTCAGCACAAACATATTCAGTATAATAGCCCACCCTGGCATAGTATATACAAACTGTCAAAAAGGTCTCGATAAATACCACATTAACTAAAAATGCAAATTATCGATACCAAATCAGGTTCCGATAATGCACACTACTTGATTTTAATACATTATCATTTTGATCACAGGCGGTGTTACCGAACAGAGTCCACTCATATATGATTACTTATGAAGAAGTAATTTGATTTGATGGATAAAAATACTCCAGTTTTGGTCCTGACCATTTAATGCGTATTATCTCAAGCATTGTCAAGACCTCTTAAATGTTAACTCTCCGATTCGGCGGAATATAATTAACAGCTGCACGGCGAATAACGTTTGCCTAATAGAAACAAACATACGAACACCCAAGAAGATGCTACAAAGAAATCGGATGGTTATTATTATGCTACACTACTTTAATCATACCTACATATGAAAATATATTGTTATAAATAGATAAGAACTTACTGGTAGTTTGACCTTATTCTCATTGAGTCAATGCGACTAATAAGGGACAAAACGGCGAATATGCCCGTCGACAAGTAAATTCTATAGGTACAGACTTCTTGCACGCAGCGTCAGCGGCTCAAGCAAGAAAGAAAACAAATGACACCAGTGTTTCTGCGGCAAACACTCTTGTAGAATGGCTTTCACAGTTGCGTCTGTTTTATCCATTAGACATTTCCTTCATGGAGGCGCCTTTTTGCAGATAACTGCATCAAACATTGTCGAAAATGCAATATTTTCTCGTGATGAGCATCAAATGGACAAATGAACAAAAGCAATAGCAGTAACTAATTTCGAAAGATCCATTACTATCATGTGTGCATCCTTAAATTAACGCCGACTATAAAGCAGAATTTGATAATAATGCGACTACAGCCTATACATGCACGTATCATCATATTGTCTATGTGCAGAATGTATGAAGGCATTTATACATTATAAATATGAGGAACGTTTTATAATGATCGGTTTTGACAATGCAATTCAACATATACTAGATTGTGGTGAAAGAGACTGCACTCTTTCGAGTGCACCATGCAATGGTCTTTAAAAGCAAAGTATATGCCACTTATTTTGAAGACAATTCAAAGGTAACACATATAAGGTGTGTTATACACTAGTGATGATAAACGTTTGATTTATTTTTCGCATATGATTGATGAAGTTTTGAAAGCTGAGTTTACGTAAAGATGAGTTTACGTAAAGTATATGTTGACGCAAGTGAAATGTAGGTTTACCATTCTTTTTCCAAAACAATTCCCACTCGTTATCAATTTCTATCCGTCGGGCTTTTTTCAACAACATCGTAATTGCTGCTTTGTCAAAATCACACTTGCATGTTTGCAGAAAAATAGTTGTTTTCTTCTTCAAAGATCACGTAAAGTGTTTATTGTAAATAAAAAAACGACTTTTGTTTCTGGCCTTAAGCTTATAGATACGATTGTTTCATGTATCCACGACCTATTAAATGTTGTGGAAAATTGATTATTTGCGCACAATTAGCAAATGTGCTCTTTTTCCATCAATATTTTCGAAACCATTCACAATTGGCATTTTTGTTTCAATTAGATACTCATCCTTTTCATCAGATGCTTACATCTGGGGATGAGTCTTAATATAAGCATACTGGTTAAAGGTCACAAGAACTAAGTCAGTGGACTTGTATAAAGGCTGTGCAATCGAGTTAAATCTTACTGATAAAAGAAACACTCTAACACAAGGGAGGATTAAAAGACCAATCCAGTTACTCTTCCCCCGGTATATCTATACACCTGCGAGGATATATTGATAAAACGAAAAGGTTGCATGGTATGCTTTTTTATCATAGAAGAGAATCAGTCATGCTGACTCCTCGATAGCGTTGATAAACGCTGCATCATTTGCTATGTTTACATATCTATAATAAAAACGTCTGATGAAAGTGACTAAAATTAGCGGTAAGAAAGCTTTAACTTTGTCATTGAACTAAAGGATGTAATATTGTATTAAAACATACCCGACATTTCTTTAAAGGGATGTTTATTATCTAGAGTTGTATAATTATGCGAGGAAAAGTTTAATATCGATTAGCCGTTGCAAAATCTTAGCCGCCTTGGATTCTTAGAATCTGGTGTAAAATAATAAATTGAAGAGGTGATGACATTTTCCTTTGAATGTCAATCGAAAGAGTATTTCCTTTAAATTACTTTCAAAGAGAAACAAATTAGAGTTCTTAGTCTATATGGTGTCAATAAAGTATTAGGGTAACTTGACTCTGGTGTCAATAAAGTATTAGGGTAACTTGACTCTCAGACAGAAACAAGATTTTATGTTAGAGTTGAAACATTCAGTTTTACTCGGCGTCTCATTTGGATCCAAGCTGTTTGACATCGGCTAATGGTTTTACCAAAAGTTGAAAGATTGTGTTCAGTATAAAGCGGAAGTAGTCCAAATATTGCGTATGTGCACAACCTGTCTGGCAGTGGAGGGGTTCGTGTAATAATGTATCGTGCTGAAATCGCAACAAATTGAGGTGCAAATAATTGTTGCAAATACTCGTGAATATACGTTAAGCAGCGTTCAAAAACAGTTTCAGTTTGATCTGGACAATGTCATGCACATTGAATGCTGAATTCAGACGTAAACAGCTCTTAAAGTCTCCCAATTGAAACACGTTTGTTTTTAAGTCTGTTTCATGTGCCACACACTTTTTAAATTTTACAAAGGCTGCTAAGTGTCCTCTCTGGACAAAACGTTTTGATCCTTTATAAACATAGTGCACTCATTTTTCAATAATTTACAGGTTCAATCTAAATATGTGAATCGAGGGGGTGTCTGATGTGTAACTGCACTATGTGTATTTCACCCCCGTAGTCGCCTAAATGCGCCGTTGCAAATAGTGCAATCCCATATCAGATGTCGCCTTAAAGGAAGACGTCTGATCTGGGAACTTTTTACAACCAGTGGTTTTCCCGTTTAAACATTTTCGAAAAAGCCAAAGTTTATCTAATTGTTTCATCTATTTCGTTAAAATATTTTATCTTAAACTAGTCATAGCAGACAAATTTAAATTTGGCGCTAAAAGGGTTATGGAAATACGGCTCCGAAAGAGTTCAATATAACAGTTTTATCTTCAATCGGAAAAATATGTTCTACAGTTATACAGATTATATTAAAACTTAACCCTTTTCCCGTCATGTACGATTGTAGTTGGTATGTCAAATAGCTCTGACCCGGATCAGACACCGAATAACTCGGTGTATGATCCGTGCCCAAGCTGTTTGACACTCGGTGAATCATTTCACAAAAAAAAATGCAAAGTTACTGGACAATGTTAAGAATTGAACCAGGAGGTACTTTGAGCGGACGATATCCGCAGCGAGATACGGGTTAGTATCTGTTCCTGACACCTGCTGATTTGAAGCACTGTACTGTTGTTTAGATATGTAATCATTTCGATAAATATGCTTCTTTATTATGACCCCGGGGATACTAAGGTTCACGAAATCGGTGTGTGGCGAATTCGAGATGATAAATCTAATGCGAGGTTACTTTTAATAAAGCGAAACAATGAAACTTACGGTTGTCTAATACAAAGTAATATTTCATCAATTATAAACTTTAACCACCTTTAGTCAGATTGCTCGAATAGATGAAATGATACAATTATGAAGAACAAAACAACTTCTCCTCTAATAACCACTGAGCAATTAAATAAATTCCGTCTCGCGTCAGCGCCAATAAGACTTTTTAAAAGCATAATACACCTATACCTAGACCAGCACCAATTTCTCCGATGTGTCGTTGCTCCGGGTTAAGATCAGCTTCCAGTCATCGGCATGCCTCGTTTCTTGATTGCTATCTTAAAACTCGGGGTCTCATTAAAATATTATAACTATTTATTTCATACACATTTCAAATGATGCCTCTACTAAAGATAGATTGTACACTCGTAGAATGATAAATGACCGGCGTCATTGGAAAAGGGTGCTCGTACATGTGTACCTAATTTAACATATGGCTATAAAGTTTGGGGTGTATATCATTTTAAAGAGGTAGATAAACTACATATTCGACTCTCGTAAATTCTCGGTGTCAAAATCCAAAACCCCACCATGGCAATATATGGAGAATCTGGGTTTGTCCTCGTTTAGTTATTTGTGGAGAAAGATCAATTAAATTCTGGTTAAAAATTACGCATGAGCTATAACGCAAATGTACTTAGACCTTTGTAACAATATAAACGACAAGTGCTGGGCTAAAAGAATGAACGATAGTTCCAACCATGTTGGCGTTACAAATATAAGGGAGAATTTTGATTATGAAATAAATTGTTTTCGAGGCTTGCAAACAAGGCTTTAAAACGTAATTTAAGTTTGAACCATACCTTGCATATATTTCAAAAGAAAAAATAAGAAAATGTTTAACACAATTTAGACTATCGTCACATAATTTAGACATTGAAGTTGGGCGTTATAGTAATACTCCAGGAGAGAATAGATTATTGTATTGTGCAAACTATGTAGTCAAAATGAAGATGAATCTGAGTAGCATGTTTTGTTAAGTTGCTCTTTATACAGCTCTTTAAGGAGTGAATACATAGGCCCGTGTTCATGGCCGAAAACCCAAAGATTCACAACACAGATGTGCACAAATTACAAAAAAACGTATGATAAATTTAGCACGGTATATAAATAAAGGTATGCAATTGAAGAAAAGTGCTCTGGAAATCTTACCTGTCGTTTGATCGCATTATGGATTATGTTTGATAATTCATATTCATGCACATGTGATAACTGATGTAGGTTGTAGTAGAATATTGTATGTACTATGTAATGTCTTTGCCATAAACTATCTGCTTTATAAATGACCAAACGCAAATATTGGCTAATTGCCAATAAAACTGAAACTTGAAACATGAAACTTTTTAAATATAATTCATTTTATCAAATGTTTGTTTTACACTTCGTCACCTTAGTGCAAATACAATATATGTGCTGATAGAAAAAGTAGGTTATCTTTGAAGCACTTATGTGGCAATTTTTCAATAAGGGAATGGCAGAATGAATAAGAGGATTCAAGCCATTTGAATGGCTGTAAAAAAAAGAACCTATAGCATAATGTCAATCGTCTGTCAACTAAAATGCGTTTTCTTAGCAAACAGCTTGGAGATCGATCAGACGCCGAGTAACTAAAATATCGCATACAACTAGTGTCGGTCTTTCAAAGGATATCAAATAGCCATGAGATGGCAGCAAATAGGCATAGCATCAACCAAATAAAAAAATCTCACAGGAATTCGTCGGCGTGATTTCAGTTAAGGTTTCAAGCCTTTGGAATAAAATCTGTAATTTAATGACTTAATTTTTCCCAAGCTGGGAACTTAATCCAACTCCTTCAGTCCAAAATAGATTTGTTTTTTTAAAAGTGTCAAACTTGATAGCATCATCCTTGATACACTGCTGTGCGAAACGTGATCTTCCGAAATTTTAAACCCGTAGTCTGTTGTCAGCTCAAAATATCGTCTTGTTCATCTGAAATATCGTCTAGTTTTTTTCTTCAAATTTGAGTGTCAAAAAGATTGGATCCAAATCAGACACCGAGTCCATCGGCATGTGATGTAGATTTAACCTGTACAAATAAAACAATAGTGGTGAAAAGCAGCCAAATGCATTCCCATCATAACATATCTTGGATTGAATTGCAGAAAAATGATCTATTTGGTAAGTGAAAAACTATATAATCGCTTACGTAAGCAAGCAACACTCCTGTAGTCATGTATCAACTATTTGCGTTTATCAATATATTATGACGTGGTGAGATACTGCATGTTGTAAAATATGCGGAGATCAATTTAGGTATTTCAAAAATTCACGAAATGTAACATGTCTTTTGCGTTCAGCGTGCATATCTTTTTCATTATTGGAACGTTTTTATGGTTTCAATTCGGTTGATCAATTACACCCCGGAAATGAACTTGTGTCGGATTTGTGATTTTAGGGCCGTTTGCAATTATACCTTTATATCCGATATGAAACAACGATTATGTTTTAATTCATATTGAATTTTGTAAGCCTTTAAGATGACTGACAGAATGCGGATGAAATAAGGGCCGCGCATTAAAAAAACTAAGAATTGCCGCCACTGATAACTAGCTGTCACACATCGCAAGAGATTAGACGTAGCTCGAACATCCACGGCACCGCAGTTACTGAGCTACTGCAATATGAATTAAAACCAATCCCTCGGCTTTTATAAAACAGTTAAGAACGGTTTGCATTTAAAACTAAAGTTTAAATGATACAATCGTTTCTTCCATTTGCTCGCTCTTTCTTATCAAGCTCTATAAATCTGACTCGTAAGAAAGCCTGTGCATCTTAATTCAAACAAATCCTGATTTGTTGCAAGATGAAAATTAGCAATAAAATAAAAGTGTGTTCTCTGGCTTTTATTCCAGAAAGATCCAGAAGATCAACTGTAAATATTGCAAGAGAGAGAGAAAAAGAGAAAAAGAGAAATAGAGAGAGAGAGAGAGAGAGAGAGATCACCTAGTAGGTCATATTTTCATATAAGACTTATCCAAAACAAACATATCTGATTTAAAGGATGGATAACAATATGCCTATTTTGTATTGTACAGAAATATACTGAAGGAAATTGAGAATTTTCTTATCAAATCAAATTATCCATATCAATCAATGTTTTTAAAACCTATCAGCAAATTAGAAACAGCTACACAAGGTACAAAGAGGCGCTTCTGTGTAATAAAGTGCTAGCATGAAGCAAGTCATAAAGTAATAATACAAAATGAGGCTTGTGTTTATTGGAGGTTTATCGCATAAGGATGCGTTTATGTACTGCATTAGTTTTTTTCTTACGCTTGATTTAAAGAAACACATAACTATGAATAGCTACACCTTCAATCTTTAGAACAGTACAATGTAATATCCGTACGTAAACATTACAAATTACATGATTTGGCGGAACATTGTAATTTATATACATATATTAAAGGAAAACCATCAAATAAAAAAGGTCTTTAAATTTGTGGAACTCATTGCAAAAAGAAATATATCAATTAAAGAACTCGGAAAATAAAACAAAGTATAAAGTAATTATAACAGATTTAAGTCTGATTCGGATTGGGGGCATGGTCTGTTTTACATCTTCTTTGCAAAAATGATTTTATTTGAAGTGGCGGTTTAAATAAGACCACGCCCACTTTTCAAGTTCGAAAATCCCTTTCTTTTATCAAGCTGGTGTGTTAAACTGTTTCATTTACAACTAATGCAATAGCATATAATGTAATAAAACAAATAATAGACATACATTAAAATACAAATATTCTTTTCACATTCTCTGTTGTCATGATAAATGTTGTGGCAACTAGTGAAGTCACAGATGAGACTCCGCCTATAAAGGAATCAACTTATCTGGAAATGCACTGTCTGTAATGCTCAATTTTGATAAATCGACGCCACAAAATTTAGAAATTGATTAAATAATTATTTGTAATCAAAACCATAAGTTTCATTGTTTCACCCGATTCAATGTAACCTCGCATCGAATTTATCGACTCAAATGAGCCATACACAGAGCAGGTGCACTGCAGTATCTTCAGGAACATAATAAAGAAGCAGATGTTCCGAAAAGATAATACATCTCGATCATTTAACACGTAACAAATCAGCCGGTGTTAAGAATATGGTCCCGCTTTAACAACCAAACTCGAGTCGGAATCGTGCTCAAACTCAAAACTTCAATCTCTATATATTTACCTCAATTTTACTGCTTATGCACTATAATAGTATTTGTCACTGGCAGACACAATTTAAGTGCAGTGGAAATAAGCTTGAATGAGATAGTTAATGATTAAAATTTGAGTTTGAGCACGATCTCGATTCGAGACTCTTAGTGAAAGCAGGACCAGATGCTAAACCGTATCTCGCTTCGATCTGTGTTCGAATGAATGTGCATCGATCTGTTTTAAATAAATGACCACAGTCGTGCATACTAGAGGATATAAGGCTTGAGTTAAATATAATCTGTATTCTTATTAAATAAATGATGGTAACAGTTAAATCATCGAGGAAAAGTTTTACCCTTGTGTTGCCGTATTCTTTAATTATATCCCCAACGAGCTATTTTAGACAAATTCACAAGAAACGAGTGTGTTAATAAGAAAGGAAACCAATACAAAGAGTTTATGTGGCGGAAAGGATCAACAGTGACCTTGCAACAATAACCGTTATAGATGAGACTCTGCTTTGAAAGTCGGCACCTGATCTAAGACTTTTTGTACCAATCAAGATTTTTCCGAACATATATTTATGATTACCCGATTCCGTTTATGCAATTATATCTAGTTTATTTTGCTGTTATCACAAAAACGAGTTACATTTATATGAGTTTAAACAGTGGTGTTATTGAGTTTTACTCAATTAAACTTTCGCCTGGTCAACAGTATGCATTATTACCTGAGTCCCTAAATAACTTGCATGCGTTATTATGTGCAGTTTTAAGGGAAATCAGTCATTTCACGTGAAAGTGAGCTGTTGACCGGTCAACAGTTCGTGCTGTTGTCTGATCTGTCACTCTCTCGCGCTATGACGTCATTCAAATTCCAACTTGTTATTTTGAGATAGCGCACATTTAAATTATATTTCCTCGCTCTTCAATCTACTATTTGGACCCGTTGCCTTTTTCAAGAATAACAAAGATAAATACAAGAAATGCATGGGTTTGGCTGTTTGCAATGACGTCAAATTAGAAATCAGTGATATGTCGGTGTTTTTTTATGTTTTGGTGACGTCATTGTGTAACGCGCATATGGCTGAACGTCAAACGTCGTCATTTGCTTCCGCGCGTCTTTTACTTAACAGCATTGATGCCATTTTGTCTTCAGTTTTACTTCATTCCGATTCATTTATGCGACACTCGACAACACTGTCTGCTGAACATTTATTCAAGAATGAACTTAACCGCATGATGCAAATGGATGGCGTGAAATTTCACGATCACACTACATTTTTACACGTTAATCTTAACACTGTGACTGAACTTAGTTGGTTCGGGTAATAAAACAGCTATATCATGTTTTTTTTTACAACAGTCAAAACTGTTGTCCCTTGGTGTCGGGGATAACTTCCTATTATATCGGCCTCGGGCAACAGTTAAGGAAGTCATCCCCTCCGCCTCGGGACAACAGTTTTGACGGTTACACAAAATTTTAATAGCAACGGAATAACTTTAAAATGCTTAACGTGCTTCATACTGATGTTACACGTACATTATGCCGATACAGGTACATTAATGTCTGAATCACTTATGTCAGTGCAATGACATGTTAGTTTGTTTTATAAAACATCTAGACATTATTAAAATTTTGTTTACTCGTATCTGAATATCATACCATGTCGGTAGGCCGACTATTGACTATTGCTTGCCTCAGACACGCAAACATGTACAGGTGTGTTTTCGCAAAAAAAGGTGCACTTGTTAAGCTTAAAAAATGCCTTCAAATGGAATATAATACAGAGGCATATGCAGGCGTACGTAAATGATCGATAGTGTAGCACCTTAAATGGTTGGTAAAATGAGCGCGTTACCATTTAGCGGAACACAACTAACATGCTGAAAATCATTATCAGTGTGTGAAAAGAAACAACGGATTTAGAATTAAACCCGCTTTAGACTTAATAAACCCCCTCGACCTTTGGTAAAACCATTGGCCGTGTTTCAAACTGTTTGGATACAAGCTTCTCGGCGTCTCGTTCGGATCCAATCTGTTTGTATAATGTGTTACTACACTCGGGTTAGGTAATTAAAAGGATTAATTTCTTTGAAAGTCCGAATATGCATAACATGTCATATTTAAAAAGAAAAGGATGAATATCTTATGGAAACGAAGAGGCGAAGATTAAATGGTTTTGAACTCATTGTGGAAAACGGAGTGTTTGTTCATTTTTAACAAATGCCCTATTTCCAAACCTGTCTTAAAACGTCATATTCTAAAGATGCTTGAAAGACGCTTATATTATTTGAGGTTAAGGTTTTATTTCGGTGCGATCTCCGTAAATACCTGGGGGCCGTTTCACAAAGCTTCTTAGTAAAATATTAAACTTAAGTGAAAATTTCAAAAGCAGATTTCTCTTTTTTTAAAAAAGTTACTTCATTGAAACGTTGCATGCTTGTGAAAAACTATGTTCTTCACAAGCATGCAAAGTTTTATTGAAATATAATTGAAAACAAATTGGGAATCTGCATTTGAAATTTTCATTAAAATTTAAGATTTTACTAAGAAGCTTTGTGAAACGGCCCCCTGGGAAGAAATTTTGGCCGACGTATAAACAGCATCTGAAAGAAAACTCGTGGG
>JAULCE010095653.1:0-12662 GCA_032359355.1 Macoma nasuta | reverse complement strand
CAACTCTTGTTATTATATTCTTTCCTTATGGATGAGGCTTAAAAAATAAATATGGTACACATGCAATACTACGATTTGTTGACCGTAGAAAAATATTTGATAATAAAAAGTCAACCTTAATAGGTACTGTGAAACTTTGTTTGAAAATGTTTTCCGATTTTTGTCATGATAAAAGCACCCCGACCCCGATCAAAGATATTCTGATGCTATATCTGAGATGGATCTACATTGCATTATCTGGTTTTATACACCGTCACTGTTGACTATTAGTATGGGTTAGTTTTCACATGACCTTATGTGTGTGTGTGTGTGTGTGTGTGTGTGTGTGTGTGTGTGCTATATAATTGGTTATCTGTGATCTCTTCACATTATCTCTTATAGTTTGTTTCGCAAAAGACTGCGTGGGACAGGTGTGCTAGAAAGATGATAAGGGTGATTATTAAAATAATGATAATGATAGCGATGGTTATGATAATAATGTTAAAAAAGGGTAGTAAATGATGTTTGTCGATAAGGTATAAAGAATAAATGTAAAATAAAGTAAATGAGATCGTAAGACAACCGTGAAAACATGTTAAAAATCTAAAACTAGCCAATAGAGGAAAGGGTTAAAGCTGTAAAGATTTTAAATCCAGTAAATGCTTTTCCAATCTTAAGACATCCCAAACAATGTATACGTAATCAAGCCAACCATGAAATTGTTAAGAATCTATAAAATTTGCTATCTGTATGGGTCAACAGCTGGTATGCTTTTAGATTTTTGTTGGTAACAACTCCAGAAGGATTTGACATAGCCATGCAATCCTTACAATAATGTCAAGCATGATGTACACTCGTGTTTGCGTCTGTGCTTAGTTGATGCACTGTCTTGATTTGTTTATATCAACTTTTTAAGCAAGGATCTGTGTCCTTTTAACAAAATACTGGTACAAAGAACCATGATATGAGCTGGCCTCTATCCCATTCGAAGGACCATAATAGAGCATTTGAATATGGGTCTACAATTCTCTCTTTAAATATTGCAGCTGTTTACAATTCTCTGTTTACATATTGCAGCTTTTTCTGTGTTACGACTCTTCGGCTGAGGAGCAGTCGGACCAGGGTCTACACTTTATATCTCTCTGTTTGATCATTTTAAACACATCAAAATATCGTTCAATGAGCTTGTCAAGTTTTAAGGGCAGTAATTGTAATAACTCCGGGTGGCTGAAGACTGGCTGATAATTTATTGTTGCAGCTATCCAGCCTGCATGATCATCATCTTCCAGATTCAGACCTTGCTCATTGGCCGGTTCTTAATACAGCCAAAGCTAAATAATCGGGATAAACAAAGGCCCCTGGCTGTTGACAACAGGTGAGACAGCATTATCTTTTTATTCTAAAATATCACAACTGCTTCATGAATAAAATTTACCAGGTTTTCTCAGCCGGGCATCTTGCCAGTGGGCCAGAGATTAGAACATTATAACTGACTCCGCAAAATCTATTGACTTTATGCACTTCATTGCAAGTCAGTGGCAGATTTTAGCACATCATTAAGCTATGCAAGCAGTTGAAATTTCGCTTTCATAATTTAATTCAAATTCAGAAAACTACCTTTATTGTATTACCACTGCACTAAAAAGTTGATCATTTGGTTTTTCATTATAGTTTTTACCCAGGCGGGGTATTTGACCAGTGATAACCTTTGCAAAAAGTTTCGATTCAGATCAGGAACCACACGATGCAAGCCTGATACGAGATCCAAGCTAATTTACATGCAGATTCCCATTTCTGCAAAAACATATCGAGGGTTTGGTAAAAAAACCTATTGTTACTCCTTCACAATATTTTTGCACCAAACCCTCGATATTTAATACTAAGATAGCAATTGATCACTTAATGATTATTTTATCTTTCTAAATATATAGGGGAAATATGGTATTCATGTATTACAGGTTAGAGGTAAGAAAGTATACATCCTTATCAGACTGCTACATCAGCCCTGGTTGTGTAAGACTTTGAGTAAATAGAGTTGTTGTGTTTTTTAGGAACATATACGACATATTGTCTTTCTTCCTCGTGTTCCTGAATGCCAGCATCGGACTGTTCACCTTCCTGAAGCGTATACTTGTAGGCGCATTCATGGGAGTTTTTCTCATTCCCCGGATGGACAGAAGCCTTTTGATTCGCGGCTACGAGGCAATGGATAAATGTAGGTACATTTATGTCACTGAAGAACTGAAAAGCTCAAGATAAAGGGTTTTACAGGAATATGTTCAGATGTATTTGGTATTTTGTAAAATGACAAATGGCTGACATAATTTGGCTGTCAATGCGGTTTAACCATTACTCCATACAAGTGCCATAGTTTTTGAAAAAAAATATCATTTAAAAAAAATCTATAGAATATGGAGTAAGAAGGTCAAGGCGACTTTGTGTGTTTGCTGCATGAATCAGCCCGATAATCTCTCTTTCCAGGGCAGAAGCCAATCCAGCTTTGCCATACTATAATAACTTCTTGCCCACCCCCAGAAAATGATGTTAGTATTCTTAAAATGAAGGAAATGATTGTGTCGTCAAAATGATCGAACATAAAGACAACAAGTGTAGATCCTGATCGGACTGCTCCAGGCACTCTACTATAGTGCATGCATTGGTATGTGAAAACTTAGAGTGAGTACGGTATTACATTGACAGGAAAGACTTCTTTGAGGAATTCATAATTTCAGGTTACGTGAATTACATTGGAATGATCATGGTGGATCTTGCACATAATCATCCGGTGATGCGTGTATTTTGTCACGTGATCAAAGAACTTGCTGAGCACACGTGGCATGCTAGAGCAATGGAAAATACTGCTGAAAACCCGGAGTATAGTACTGTGACCGTAGTCAGAATGACGCAAGTTAGAATTGGTAAGATTTTTTTTAGCTTATTCAGAAATACGGACTAGGCGTATCCAATCGCGTATCAAATGTGCCAAAGTTACTATATTTCCATCAAATTATGTGTTGTGTTCGTTAGAATCGTCTTGCAATCCAATTCGACTGAATGGTTACACAGGATAATGGTAGAGAAAAATAAAATGTATGTCAGAAAATGTTTGATTTTCGCTCGCTTATCTGGAACACTGTTTTGAATCATTTTACTCAAATCTTGACCATGGTAAACCTTCTTCTCTGTTAATTATATCTCAGTCTTAAGCCAGATCAATGTCTAGAGTTATAATATTGCGTAGCTTTAATTTGAGACTCGAGATTCAAGCTTAGGTTTCACAAAACTACTTGAACTGAGATATATCCTCAAATTCCAACTTTCAGTTTCAGTCATAGACCACAGGAAACATGAGAAAAGTAATTGTAATTAGGAGGGTGGGCACTATGACACTGCTTCAACTGTTTTTATCTTTCACTGCATCTGCATACTTATTCAAAGTGAAAGTATATGATAGATAGGAAGATTATTCAGGAGAAAGAAAACACCAATGTTGAATGGATTAAATAACATCATGGAAAATAGACCTTTTGCTCATTATGACCAAATGCTTTATTCTCACATTGTTTTCATAAGTCATTAGCAACAGAGGAGTCAAAATGCGTATCTTTGGAGTAAAAGATCAAAAATTTTATTATTACCGTTATGTAATTGTTGTAAAACACTTTCAATTTGGATACTTTAAACGCCTACTATGACTATAAATTAAAGAAGCATTGAATCGTCTATTAATATTATGAAAATTGTTTTATTCGGAAAGAAATAGATTGTTGCTCGACAATAAGTAAATGCAAACGGTGCTGACCCTGAGTAGAGTGCTCGTTCTACACCTCTCTCCTATATGGGTCTGAATGTTTTATAAATATTGCTTGAATCCGTCTTTAAGATGTGAATATGTCATAGATACAGTACGAGTTTTGCTGCAAAAGTGTCTTCTTAAAACCGTTAACAAGACACTTTTTTACAAACAGGTGACCTATTTGGTTACCCCGTATATAAAATTGTTACCGTCTAACGGTTGAAAGAAGACACTTTTGCAGCAAAAACGAGTACGTGTATCTGACTTGTACGACGAAAGTAAGGATTTGTTGGGTACGTTATTAAGAAAAAAAATGTTGTTTTATTCTGATCTTATTCTCTTTTGAGTGCATTTTGCTGATCGGCAATCTAGCACGTGTAGACCATGCCAGTTACTATACAATATATACCGACAATTTGATTATTAGAAAGTGTTCTCTTACAGATATACACGGACACTTTATGAATAAATCTGCGGGGGTATAGTCGTATGAATAGAACATGTTAGATCCAGACCAATGCCAAATTAAGTTGCCCTAATTTTGATCCGAATTATCAACAACACTGTCCTTAGTCATGAAAGGGTTAAGCACAAAACAATACAACTTATATGCATGGACAAACAACAGCTGTTTTTTCTTCTACTGTAGAAAACTCCATTGCCAGGCGAAGATGGTTGCTAGCCTATACCCTGATAAACAATCCAGGTCTTGTCAGGGAGAGGCGTACGGGTCTAAAGAGGTCCGATGTGGACGTGAGCGACATAGAGTACTCTGAAAGTGGCGAATATAATTCTGAGGAGGGGGAGGAGGAATCCTGTCTCATACAGAGATGGAAGAGGTTCCGGCGTTGTCAGTGTAAATTTCCACGTAACCTGTCCACGAACTTGATAGCCATGCTTGTGCTACTGTCATTTGCCATTCTTTTCGCAGGTGTACCGATACTCCTGGAAGAAGTAATCAAACAATCATAAATTTGATGTTTTGTTTGCAGCGCTTAAGTTTGCTTATTTTACTTTGAGTGAAATACAACTGTGATTGTTTTTCTTTCAAATAAATGTAAGTGTGATTGTTTTTTACTTTAAATAGGTGAAGCTTAAGTGTGATTATTGATTTTTTGCAAGTGTGATTCTTATACTTTGACAAAACTACATTTAAATTAATGCAAATGTGATTGGTATACTTTCAGAGAACTGCAAGTTTTATTGTTTCGAGAGAATTAATGGTTTATTGTTATACTTTTATAGAAATACTTTAAGATAAATCCATGTGATGTGTTAATGATATCTAGATCTTCTAAATTTTACTTTTGTCAAATAAACAAGGTTATTTGCATTAATACATACAGTCGCTTTACAGATTGGTGATAGATTTATTATAAATATATTTCAAACTGTATATGACCTTAAGACAAATGGCAACTTCTCTAATTATTCAAAATCTTCGGTCGTCCCAAGAAATTAGGGTTATTATTTTATTATTATTATAACACCGAACAAGCAGATTTTACCTTATACGTGTAGAACAGAGTGGCAAATAAGGAATTGTTTGATCAGAGTCAAAATTATTTGCAACTACTTGCTTTGATGTTAACCTTTCTACAAAGAACCACTGCGAATCTGAGTTATTCTACCGAAATATAATGTGGTCATAATCATGGGACTTCCAACTCTGTCCTATGATTATGACCACACTATTGTATGGTAAAAATTCTCGTGTTTATTAATTATCAAATATTCTTTATGTCAAATACATTCACCAACCCCTAAAGTGACTGTCGGAAAGTCCAGAATTCCACACTCTCGTTCATCTTGTTTTACCATTTTACATAATAAAGTCTAGTTTGAAGGTAAGCTGTTGCGTTTGTTATTTGTTTGTTTGTTTTTGTTGGTTTTTAAGTAGCAGTCCTTTTGCGACTCTCGGCTAATAAGTGGTAGAAGGAGACTCAAGTAGCCGACGTGTTCCTTCGGGCAAAGGCGTTCATATGGATAGAACCAATGATCTTCCGAAAATCAATTGGAAGATTAAGCATGGTTAAAAACATATGATAGGAAATGAAGTAGCAAAACACATTTTTCAGTGCATTTTTTTGCACTCAAAATCCGATCTGCCAAGAAGTAGTTCGAATTAGTATCCGACTTGCAATCTTTCTGCCTTAGCCGCTGCGGGTTCGATTCTCGAATTGGTTACACTATCAATGTATGAAAGCATTCCGGCTGACATGAAGTAGGTCAGAGTTCTACCCAGAAAGCGGTCTGTTCAACTCAAACGGGTCTCAAGGGTCTTCGTCCACTAGTTATTATACGCGCGTGGCGCAATGAATTAAGAGACGTAAAACCCAACACAAACAAGTATAACGTATTCCACAATTTTCTTATTTTCTTATTTTACTTCAATAAAAACTAAGTTTCCCCCTAAAGAAAGTTTTCAGTTTTTACTATTTGTTAGGATTCAAAATCGTATCCATTAAATTTGAATGGCTAATTTCTTATTTTTAGGAGTCCTTTCACTTTTTAACTGCCATTTAGATATTTAATTGCTTTATGAATGGTATGGAAACCCCAAACCCTCTACAAAACACGTTTGGTCAAAATAAGAATTCATTGAAGAAACCCTTTTCCCAACGTCTCTTAAATATACAAAACATATCTGAGCGAGTGTTTAATTTAGGAATAAGGATAGTAGTTTGCTTCTGTTTTTCTATTGAAAGGGAGATGACCTCACGTATCTGTGACCGGGGGTATATGGCGTTCTGTCCCCATCCGAGAAAAGGGTAAACACAGACCAAGTTTAGTTGATTTTGTTATTTCTTCTTGAGACACAGGTTAAAGAACTCAAGTCAATAAGGTGCAAAAAATGTTGATCAAGATAAAGGTCAGAAGATCAAGTCAATAAACTAGTCAGATATTATTTCTGAGGAATGCTTGTAAAACAAAGAATTCATTAAATTCCTACTTTTAATGGCAAAAAGTAGCCACAGCTTCATCCTCAGTTTATACTATGATAGATTCTGGGATCAGTTATCTACCATTAATGTAAAAGAAAAACCTCGATTATTTGACAGTCTATAATTGGTTAACGTTTTGTGTTCAATCCACTGAGAGCGCTAGACCACGCCAAATGGCTCCACACACCCCCTACTTACGCCGTAACTATTCAGCAGGAAGTGTGGGTAGTCATCGTCATCACATGGAGGTAGCGATCTAGCTACAAGGCCGACGCAACTATTAGGTGTCATGCCACTTTATCATCCACTAGGCCATACTTATTTTAGCTATCCACTAGGCCAAATTATCATTATGTTCAATAATCCACACTATCATATGCCACTATAATCAACCATTAAACTTATTCAACATATCAAAATCTCAAACAAATATCAAACTTGTCATTCTTCATGCCATTATCATTGGTTATAATTATCCAACGTTTCATAACCAAACGACTAAATCAGTATCCAATGATGGTTTACCCTAAACTTGTTCCATGCAGATTGTAAAAGCACAAATATTACCCCTTATTGAAGCTAGGCGAATTAAATAAAAGGGCTTGCAACAATTACCGATGTAAGAAATTGTTGCAAACCTTCCTGTAACCTGTGTAGAAAAAAGTTAGACCATGTCAGACCAGTGTACTTTGTTAACAAATGAACTATCACTTTGCCCCAATTCTGGATATCGAGCATACCTTCCCCCTCACGAATGACATCTGTGTTTCTTTTGTTATTTACTCTTTCTCTTACTTTATTCAAAGCTTTATGACAAACTTCCCCTCTCCATTCAAGGCGGGGAAGTATTTGAGACAAAACCAGCACCGCCCCTGGGATCAATTGTTTGATATAATCCAAAGTATCGATTATTAATGATCTCAATTGTAATGCTGGTATAGTCCCAATGTCATTACCTCCACAATGTACCACGAGAATGTCAGGTGAATCCTCAACTGTTTAAAGCAATTTTATAAATCCAAATCGCTGTTTTGTATTGAGTCCTGCTTTACCATGCCACCAGACATTTACTCCAAATCGCTTGAGAGTAAGCGTAGGACCGTCATATGTGGACTGTCGTACATAGGTGAATGCCCTTTTAATCAAATATGACCCAACAATCCATATTTTAGAAGTTGGTCCTAAAAAACTTAGCTAGGCTATGAGACCTATTGTTTTACAGCGAGCACATATGTTGGAATTCGTATATAATGTTTGAATGCTCTGGATTCCAAACGACCCAAACTTCGAATTTCATCATCAGGCAATCCAAACACAGATGCAACACTAGCTGCACCAATGCGGAATGATGAGACTTATGATTAAGAACCTAACCCTAATATGTTGAGTACCTTATTGAGGATAGCACAAAATTGATATGTAGTAGCAGAGGTCCCGCCAAAATAACAGAACAACAATTCACTCCTTGAATATCTGACCTTAATGAATGCCTCCAGATTCTTCACTGGACAGTGTTTCGATCGAATAGCCTTTACAATCAAAGTGTGTCCTAGGTCCTGTTGATAAAACTTTGAATGCCGAATCCTTATTCCAAAAACTGAACCCTTTTTGTAAATTTTACATGTTTTAAAAGCAATGCATGTGCTCGACAGCTACTTTTATCTGCCACCAACTCCCCAACTCTAAAAAGGCAAAATAAGCTAAAGAGAATGCAGCCCGAAACAAACAAGACTCGTAATTTGACGATCAAACAACTGGTAATTTGTCTAAAAAAGCATATAGTAAACTAGGTGTTATTGGCAATCTACTATCTGTTTTTTGTTTAACTTTTGCAAAACCTTGACGCATATTCTTGATTACAAACTTTTCTGATATGTCCTTTACATTTAAAAAAAATTACATCTATATCCAATGCTAGCTACGTACAATCGTGCAGACTCTGGGGAGATTCCCATCAATGATAGATATGCAATAAAATTTGTCACAAGTGCAACCACAGGAGGCCGTTGAAGCGCAATTTTACGCTGTTCTACAAATTTTATAAAAGAACTCAAATTTGCTTGATAAGCTCTCAAAGTCCTAGATGCAAAGGAAGCCTCTAGCAATCGCTGAGATTCAGTCCCGAGATCAACGATTTGAACGCCTCCGGAAGTGGATCCGATGGTGCCAGCGCATCTGGAGCTAAACGTTGAAAACGTGCTTTACTTTAAACTGAGTGTTAATAAGCATCTTATGTAGCACCAAGGATCTTACAAGCTGCACTATCCTGCCAGATTTTGAAGTACATTTGTTTAACACAGACACTTATGAAAGATTATCTGTGTACAGCAACACCTTCTGACCTTTAAATTCTTTACCCCAAGTAATGAAGGCTAAAACAATGGGAACCAACTACCAAAACTTAAGATCCTGAAACACATTTGATGACATCCATGACTTAGGCCATTGGAAGTAAAACCACATTGGCTTCAGAAAGGCAGCGCAACACAAACCTGGATTGCTGCTGCATCAGTATACAAATGAGCGCCGCGTTGCGATTTCAAACCATAAGGACTTTCAAACAGTGTAAACCAAGATCAGATGCCACGTCAGAGACGTGGCATCTGATATTGGTCTTTTCTGTTTGAAATTGGCCAAAAGTCATAACTATTTTGTTCTCTACCATTCTGGCTGGATATTTGCATACCAAGATGCACTTTTTCTAACATGACCTCTGGTATAGATCTACACTATCTGAACTGTCTTAAGGTTAGAAACCGCAGCACAGTAGTTCTCAAATGAATATCAAAATTCGCTTCCAAAATAATTTCGGAAATATGCAATTTTCATTAAAGTCTTTTCGCATACCTTTTGTAACTCGAATAAAGTGATGCAGCTTAGTAAAAACGTCGACAAAATGCTCTGCCTGGAGGAATAGCCCTCAAACAAACATGTTATATACCTGTGATGGATTGCAATGCTTTCAGTGTGATCTTTTTCTCTGTATTGCTTCTTCAATTATTTCTCTAAGATTACTTAAGCGAATTCAAACAATCATATTAATGGAATCGATTTCAAGTCCCAGAACAACCATGACCTTTGCAGTACCTACACTTCTTTTTCATGTGCCACTGGAACTCCAAAAACCCTACACAATTTGTCAAAAGTGTCCATAGGTATGTCACATTCATTGGTTCCCACCATTCCACCAAAGAAACAGTCATCCAAATAATGCATTGCATTTTTTTCTTGTGACATAGTTAGCAATTTCCATTCTAAAAATGAAGTAAATATGATATTGAACATCCTTGAGGTAAGCACATATCATAAAAGTACTTATCTTGTGATTTAATACCCAAAAGGCTATATTCTGATGAAGATAAGGTTAAAAAACAAAAAGTCGACTTGATGTCTATTTTACCCAATAAGGTTCATTGTCCTAGACCACTTACAATGTATACTGCGTTATCAAGAGTTGCATAATTAACACTTCATAGGGCTGGATCGATAAAATAATATTCGACCCAGGAGGATGGGATAAGTGTTGAATCATTCGAAATGGTCAATCATTCTTTGGTACCAAATCTTGACGAGATATTCTTAAGTCAGGAAAGGGTGGCACACTAAACGGACCAGCGACCCTACCTCCTTCATTATTAAATCACAAGCAACTTTCGGATTATCTTTAACTGAAACTAAGTTGGATGCAGACTGAAAACACTTAGCTACATGATAGTGCAACCGGAACCCCTGTTTAAGTCCCTGCACTATAAGATATCTATCCAAATAACACGGATAATCATCGAGAGCTGTACATAATTTGTCAATATTTAGTAGGATATGCACTAGAGGATGTCCCGCGAGGCCTGTTTGTATTTCCTGGGCCCAAATATGAACTGGGTATGCTGATTCCTCTTAACTGGCATAGAAGCAGAACAAACTGTACAAGAAGCTGGAGGATGAACAACATTACATTGTAGGCATCTATGCAAATATTGGCATGCTCTAACGAAACATCTCCCGTTGTTGAAATGGAAAAAACTTTCTCACTGGTGTTTTTTGGCTAAACGTTTGCTGCGTTGGAGGAGCATACAACATGTAAAGCATCCACAATTCCTGGTCTACTATTGCCCAATAATTAAAAAGCTCTTTAACATATTTCAAACGAAACATCATAAAACTATCCATCCTAGCCCACCATATCTCTGCGCCTAATTGCACATTTTATACTTAATAAATTCCGGGATCCTTTCAGGGTGGGCTCTACAAAACACGCTCATAAATACTACGAAAGCATCAGACCATTTATCAATGTCTGATATCTTTGGTAGATTTGATTTAAGTTTGATACAGATTTGGCCATCTATAACAGAAAACTGTTGATTACGGTCATTCGGTGCCTTATTTGGCACATGAACCAGATTTACTAAATCAATGTACTCCCCATTATTATTATTTTTGCTTTGATTGAACTGCTTCCATGGGTGTCAATCTGTCTAACTTTACGGAATTCTATTATAAGCCACATTATAAGGTCATTCGACTCCACGATTTCATTCACGTTTTGGTTTCCTTTTTCGGTTTACTTACCCTCCTAGCATAGGGTCCTTTATTCCATCATAGGTTTTTGGTGCTGATGAAAGCCCTACCCACCTATTAAAATAACTACTGAGCCTTACTGCATACTGTGACGCCAATACACCAAACTGTGGAGGTGACGTTCGATATTTCGAATTCCTCCTCTGTCATCTGAAAAAGTTTAAGAAGCGCTATCTTGACTTTGTCATATTCCAATGCGCCACCAGCTGTCAACCTGCTAAATACAGACAATGGCGTACCTTTTAAGTGAGCACTAAGAGTAATCGCTCATGTATCATTTTGCCATTTATTGTATAGATTGTCATTCACTTCGGAATACTGAATGGATTTGCATTGTTACTTTGTAAGTATTGGATGGAATTTCATTAAATTTAATACAATGGTAAAACTTAACGAGAGGGAGTGCAGTGGAAAGGGACCATAATTCTTATTTAACTTATTATAGAGTTATTTCCTTTTCTTTACCTTTTCATATCTGGAGTATAACCTTGAAACCACCGGGTGGAATTTAATGTAGTTTTATACAATGGTAAAGCTCAATAGGAGAAAGTGCAATGTACATGAATCATAACTCTCATTCACCAAATTACGGAGTTGTCCACCTTTCTTTCTTTTTCGTGTGATTGATAAATATTGTCCTTTTAGAGTCAAGGCTGCTGTTGGGGGTATCAATCAGCTTTAGTGATAGCTCTAATTTGTTACTTGTTTTCTTCCATTTATATCAATATTTAGATTCAAGATTCAAGACTATGCTGATATGTCCTTTAATTAAGAAATATTTCACATCATTGTCTGACAAGGAATGCGTGGAGTTTATGAAATAAAGTTTGGTTGTCACTTTACCACCAGAAACATTAAAGCAAAAAACTGTTTTATGTTCAATACGTACTTGTTTGACTAATCTACCGGGGATGAACTATATGTTTGCCTACTTTCGTTTATGAAAAATTTTGATTAATTTAAAGACAATGCAGATATCACTTTTTGAGCTTTTTCCACTGAAAACTCACGAGTGACCTCATTATGATTTCCCAGGCTTGTTTAGTATTTGAGATTGCATGAGGTTTTTGACGATAAAAGAATGTATTATTTTTATTTTTTAACTATTGAAATACCTGTTTTCGCTTTTTTGATCTCAATGCCTAGAACATTTAAAAAGAGAAACATAAAATACATTTGTAAATGGGAAGAAACCAAGTTCCTTTGAGTACCGAGTTGCCTGCATAACATTGATGTTTTTTAACATTTGGAAAGAAATCGAACCCTATCACATAAGGGTTGCTTTTACATTAATAAACAATTATTAAACAGTTGTGTGTGTGTGTGTGTGTGTGTGTGTGGGGGGGGGGGGGGTTGGCATAAAA
>JAULCE010095542.1:0-12665 GCA_032359355.1 Macoma nasuta | reverse complement strand
AAATTATTGCTACATTTAAAAATTTACAAAATAAGGTCAAATGTCAAGGTGAAGGTCATCAGGTCAACATTGTTGTTCAGAGTGAAAAGGTCTTGTCACAAGCAATACATATGTCAAATATGAAAGCCCTATGTCAAAGTGTAAAAAAAGAAGTAAAAGAAAAGGTAGAGGAAAACTTAAACATAAAACCTTAACATTTGCCCAAGTACTATGTCATACTCTTGACCTCTGACCTATCCAGGCGCATATATTGGTACAGCACACTGTATCAATGCAGAGTGTAAGTCTTAAACATGTTATATTAAAAAAAAAGAATTGATTTACTTAATAATCAACTGCTTGACAATGAAAAGAAAAACTTAAGCATAAAAGGTTAACATTGTTTACGGACGACGCCAACGACGACGCCAACGACGACAACTACGCCGCCGGGGGTATGACATAAAGCTCTTTGTACTTCGTACAGGCGAGCTAAAAAAGGTTCGAGAACCAAAACTTATTTGGTATCGATGAAAACTTGAAGACATTTCTGATACAAAACTGTAATTTGTTTTGCGTTATTTTTGTCCGTAGCGTTACCATGACGTTGCAAATAACATAATGACGTGCGCTTTTTCTAATCAGTTCGCACAAGCTAAACATTACGAAATTGCATGTAGCTTAGCTATTTCCGACGTTAGAATAATACATCGCATATCAAAATAATGCTTACAACAATTACAAAATGTGTGTATTGATATATTGGTCTTGTTATAATCGCGTTATAGACGGAGAAAACCGATTTTATTTTGGACATAAAATTTACAGAACAACGTCTTTATCGACATTTACAGAAAAACAAACCGACAAATTGTCATCAATGTTCAATATATTTTAAATGTCCACCTCTCTCCCACTTATGTAAACATGGAAATATGGTATACAATACCGAGTTTTCTACAGAACTATAGTAAATCGCCGAATTCAAACTATCAAGATTCGACTGTACTAAATTTTCATCATGGTAGTGCTATAATTTAAATGGCATAATTATGCCGTGTCTAGTATTAAGAACAGAACAGAACCTAGTAGATTGTGGCCCTGTGCCTAATAGGTTTGATTGCGATTTTCTTTTAACAATATAAATATCATGAGATCGTATAAATTATAGGACCTTGATCTACGTAACCATTAAATGTTAAACTATCATTTGGCTAAATGATCCAAATAACAATGTTTGCTTTAGAGCAGTGTTATGTCTGCATACCGAGCTATATTTTTCGATGCATATGTAAAACCAAATGGATATGCTGAACATTAAATTAAATGGGGTTCTGGTTGATAATGGTGTAGTTATCACTAATCAATTATCTTTATTGACAGCAAACGTTAAAGAAAGACACCTGTCACTTTTAAATAGCGAGAAGCACAAACAATACAATACCGTAATAATACATAATAATATCCCTATGAAATTATATGCTTTAGAAACTTGTTCTGTCTAATACAATTTGCTATCGTAAACAATTTCTTCGACATAAAACAATATATGAATTACTTAAGATAGTCCTAAAATAGAATATCAAGATCCTCCCGGCACTTCGTTGATTTATTCACAGAACGCTTTATCGATTTAAACTGGGCATTTTTGAAATATGAAGCTGAGAAAACATAATAGCTCAGCGTGTTTGAGAAATTGAACAAGCTTTTAAGAAATATTACTTTGGTCCTGTCATATTTCAATGAAAAAAGATATATATTGTCACTAAACAAGACGTTATATCTAAATGTATGTCATATTGAATGAAATATTGGTTGGTGGTAATTTCTTTACTTGGCTTCTCATAGAGTAACTATACCATGAAAGTGTAAATAAGAGACACATGCGCTCGTCAGGGAAATAATGAAAATAATATTTAGTGTTGAATTTGGTAGACATTGTGAAAGGTTTGGTTGAAATTTGATCTGGTTAAATATGTTGTCGAAGCACGCATGACAAAATCTGGTCCTTAACCTGAAATAATACGATAAAATAGTATGTAATCCTAAAATATATGACGAAAGTTCTTCATCATACCCTATGGAGTGACCATTCATTACAATCGTCTTTTCAAGACGATTCTTATATGTGGACACTCCATAGGGTTTGGTGAAGAAATAAGAATATTGTCATTTTAAATACGCACGTCATTTGAGGCATTGAAACCGGATTTCACCATTACCGCAATGCATGATGGTCTACTGAAATATGGCGTACTATATAATATTATTTTACATAAGATCACATTGTGTATTCTCTTGCTGAAAAGTAACGTCGTTTCAAGAAGACATTTTTCGCATGTCAACTAGATGAATTGAGCCGCATTGAAGTACGTAGCCTACTGAAAGGCAGTGTTTTCTGACTATGTAGAGAACACTTTTAATGTAATCATGGACAATTAATGTAATCATAGACATTGCTTTGCTACATCTGAATTTGCTCATGTGTTCATTTAACAATTCATCGAATTTAAATATCTGTCATCATATTTTTGTAACATGAATAGCACAGACTAAAACTGAAATAATTACTACCTACGCGATACAGAGATTTTATCTCCTGACTAACTATGAATAAAGTGAATAGATTGAAGTAAGACCGAAAACTTGTGATTGTAAAATGGTAACAGTCTAGCCATGGTCCGTTTCTATAAAAAAAGGGAACCAGTAAACAAGTGGACTTCAACGCCGGTCAGCATGGCTTCAGCACTTTTACTGCGCCAGTTGATGCGTATATAAATTGATAACATCTGCTGCTCGTGGAATATGACGCTGATATAACATGCTTTACGTGAAAGCCATTCTATTTGATGAATATATGTCTCTGAACATGAACTAAGAAATGATGCTTAATTATCGCATCAAGAGTATCCTCAGAAGTAACTTCTATTGTTTTGTTGAAAATATGTAAGCCTGAATCTAGTCGTTACATGAAATTCCCGAAGGATGTTGTAATGGTATAGTAAAGAGACATCAATCGAGAAGACGGAAATATGTCTCCAGAGACGCGATAACAAAACAGCAAAACAAAAACTCGTAAAGCGTATTTAGGAAAGCATTTCTAGGTATAAATCGTCTTAGGATATTATATATGATTACTTTTGGGATTTTTTGTCAATTGTCTGTTAAAATGATAGAACACGATACAAGTTGTAAGGTAGCATGTAGGAAAGTTATCTAAAAATTGACAAGGATGCCAAAAGTGATTTATTTTATGTTACATCTTGTAAAAAACTATATATCTGACATTTTATCTAATAAATATATTTTATTTCACAGAACGTATGTTTTAATGAACAATATCAACAACAATAAATTTTCGCTATTATTTGATTAATGTATATCATTAAACATGAACAAGTTGAATGAACAATACTACTTTGCACTTTGCATAAAAGCTTTTCTGTAATGAACATATAAGTTCTTCTGTACGATTTCATTGCAAACAAGTGAAGAAAAAGACCACCTGCCACGTCTAAGCAGAGTTTTTATGTTTTAAAAATAATCCAAATCAAGCACAACTTGTAATTCAGTGCGCTTCTACCACTCAAAACAGAACAGACATTAGCTTTAACAGATGACTGTTTGCAACAGTGCTTGTCTTTTGCACAGCAGTGTTGAAATATATTTTTTATCAACGGTATGCAACATTATGAGTGTACACGTTCACACACAACTGACAAACATTCCGGGAAAAAACACTGTTATGTTTTTAGAACTACGGTTACCACTCACCCTTTTTTCGTATCATATTTTGTACATATTACTTCTCTATCGTTCATCTCTCCCGACTGCCCCTTATTTGTTATCATTAGTTTGTTTGCTTAGAACAATAAAATTTCAACTGTAATTTCAATTAAACTGCAACAAGGACATGTTCAAGACGCAAAATCGTCGGCGTTTTTTCTGGAACCACGTATATATGCCACTTTTTATGAGGTTTTCGAATAGTAACGACGATTTCTTCTAAAGTTCAGCAAGTGTTATTTGCAAATATGACAGTTACGTGCTTGTTTTACGAATAGCGACACAAATTACACAAAAAACGTAAGTGTCAAATTGAAAAAACGGAAAATACGTGGCTTTGGTAGAAAACCGACGAAATCATATATACATCCAGAACTATGAAATACAGTGTCATGCAACAGTTTTAATCAGAATGTGGAATGGACAGGAACGTTTTTTCGGGTTCCTATATTCGCTTGTGACGTGTCCTTCCCCGGTCAATGCATTAACCTCTTTTCAAGCAACATCTATAAAACGTTACATGTGAACAAAATATAAATATTTTACAAATATGCAATAACCATATTCATGTTTTTTTGTGTACATCTTTTTGTCCACAATGTTATTTATCTAAATAGCAGGTATAAATTATTTTGGCATAAACAAAATTATGCAAATACGGACATGCGTCACAAATGTTCCGTAAAATGCTCCTTCAACATTTCTACTGTTAGGCAGAAAAACCAAGGTTGACTTTCATATCCGTAAAGAACAAATGAGAAAAAGTCTATAGGGTTTTATAATTTTTCGTTCCAATCCTTAAAATTTATGTTGTACAATTATGTAAAATGAAATATGTTTAACCTGAAAAATAAATGCAACAAGTCCTTGTTTGGTTGTGTATAGATAAGTCTTGATCTCGATTCGAAATCTTTCGAAGTCATTAATAAAATCAAAGTACTGATATCACTGTAGGCCTTGGGCTTAAATTGAACTATTTTAGCACATGGCATTTATATTAGTACATCATGTAATTCTTGATTCATCTTGCACCGCTGGTTGGGCAACTTTACTATCAATTTGCATAGAACATCTGCCCATGCAAAAATGGAGGTTATGCATACACACACAAACAACACATACCCTTTTGTTCCGATAGACTTACTTTTTGAAAATAATTGTAATGTGTCACAGTGCATCTTAAAAGTATAAAGAGCATAATTGTAAATGAGCAGAATCCCTTTATCATTTTCTTCACTGTATTGTACAAGACACTTAGAACAAGTAAATTCGCGGAATCAATATCCCCTGAAATATTTATTATTGAGAAAGCAAAGGCTCCAAGAGTCTAGTTCATTATTAAATCTTATCCTGATTAGCGTTACCACAAATATAATGTTCAAACAATCGATATCTGACGCCGAGAAACACTGATCCGGATCCAAGCGGTTTGAAATTCGGCAAAATATTCACCAACATTTTTGCGCACTTTTGAATAACGTGGACAAACTTCAAGCTGTATTTCGACACGTTTTAACTATAACGTGTATTAAAATGTATGTATAATATTTGTATATTAACCGCCTTATTTAGAATTGATACCGACAGTTGACTTTACAACCTTTAATATGTTGCGTTATCATCCTAACCTCTTCATGCTGCTTTTGAAACTGTTGTCTGAATGATTTAATCATATTGCTAGTTTCTCTGTGTGTGCGTCAAAAACTTTGGATCGGCATGAGTTGTATGGCTCAAAGGTAATACAAAAATTGGTCTGCACATGCTGAAAAACATAAGGGGGCGATACGTCTAGGGGTTGAATTTTCCAGGAGCGAAACGACCAGGGGCGAAACATTTTTCGAGGCGAACTGGCCATTCGAAGTTTATAATAGGATAATTTGTACAATACGTGGATACATGCTGATTGCGTAACAAACAGACCAGAAGATGTTTTGCGGTGAAATTATCCCGTATTATCAGGAAGGATACAGGTCAAATCGAGATTAACCTGTCTACAGTATCAGCGGCCTGCAGTGTACCTGCACATTATTGTGCCTGTTTAAAATATCGCATGTTTTACTGTTATTTTGTCTTAATTAAATGTCCTTTCCCGGTGGATAATTTCTGAACTGAATACCAATCAACTTAACTTCTGAACATATGCCGTGTCACTTTGTCGGATAAGAGATCCAGCTGTTGACAGTCGCTAGTCTTCCTCAGTAGGATAGCACTATGCGAGCTTATAGAAAAAATCGTGTTTAATAAAACTTTTATATTTCAACACACCCTCTTCATTTATACTGCAAAACTTCTGTTTGCAGTCTACACTGTAAAATAATAGCCTATTATATTTGCAGTGCTATAATATGCAGCCTGTTGAAAGATAAAAGCACCGAGACCTTGGAATTTGTTGCATTTTCTGAGAAACTACTTTGTATTGTATGTCTACTACACATGTAGTATCCAGTCGTTGTAAATTGGGTCACGTTTGCTGGTAGCAGAAAACCGTATGCTTCCTTTTGCCTTAGGGGCAAGCCCCAGGCCAACCAGTCGGAAGACTAGAATGAGCGAGAAATATGTCTCCTCATTAGGTGGCTACTGTCAATATAGCAGCAGAATATAAGCCGACGTCGCACTGGAGTACCGAGTATTATGTTTTTTTATTTAAACAAATGATTATTGTGCTTTTATAGTTCTATGTAGCTTAGGCGATTGTACGTATACACGTGCATATTATTTCGTATACACATGTAGTATCCAGTCGTTGTAGATGTATTGGGTCACGTTTTCTGGCCGCAGAAAACCGTATGCTTCCTTTGGCCTTAAGGGCAAGCCCCAGGCCAACCCGTCGGGAAACTAGAATGAGCGAGAAATATGCCTCCACATTATGTGGCTACTGTCAATATAGTAGCAGAATATAAGCCGACTTCTCACTGGAGTACACATCTTTTTTTCTTTCCAATGATCTCATTTTAAAACAAAAAATGGATGTTGAATGTGCTTTTGAGATTTTATTCATGAATAATTTCATCTTGTATAAAGACAGCATATCATGTTTAAAATGAAGTTCTGAAATTACACAGCTAGTAAGAGTAAAATTAATTTTCGCGTTTGAAATGTGCTCAAAGTTTTTTTCGATAGTGTTTTCGATTACTTTGAAAAACCGGAACAATACTTTTTTAAACAGCCTGCAGCGTGGTGTAGTTCTCAGTTAGTTAGGCGCACACAAATAGCTGAATTAACTTAACAATTCTCTTGTTAATCTTATATATTTGATTTACGCTGTTTTCAAACAGTATAGACCAAGCTCAGTTTTTTTAGAATTAAATAAATAGTATTGCGCTGAAAATTGTCCTGCCAATTACGGCGAAATACAGTAGCTACCTGGTACTTGGCGACCGTGAGACAAATGTAGTTCCTGACAAATTAAATAAATAGTCTTGTGCTGAAAATTTGTCCGGTTAATTTCGGCACATACAGTAACTACTTGGTACTTGGCGACCGTAAGGCATATGCGTTAAACATTCATACATATGTTTTAATATACTTATATAGACCTTTTATATCACCAGTTTCCTTTTCTTCCAAGTATAGTTATAAATATATACGATCACTTTATGTTTAAGGCAGGAAGTAATCTACATAATTATGGTTGTACAACAAGAAGTAGTTAACTTGTGCCAATTTCGTAATTTCGATAAATGCCGCTAATAAAATCAAATATGTACGTAAATAATATTATTCATTCATAAAAGGCAAACTATTATTGGTGCCTATTACACAGCATTACACATAATATATCGACTGACTACATAATTGTAGCAAACACAGTCTGTACTTTACATTTGTGAACTTAATAACAATGTCGTTGTAAAAGAGATTTTTGAGGAAATCTAAGTATGATTACATCGACTTTTTTGTGTTATATTCTGCCAATGTTGTCAAAATTCTCCATTACAAACAGTACCAATCTATATCAGACATCGCCTATTTGAATCGGCATCAGATCAGGGACATTACTTGGTACAACACATTCTAGTCCAGTGACTGAGGTATCGAATAAAGAAATGTTATTGAATTATCTGTGTAGGTTTAATTCGTTAATATCAGTTACAGCCGACACGTTTTTATTTGGCACCGAAAGATAAATTGTTAAATGTAACATGTATTTCTAAATCACCTAGCTTCATAAACTTGTATACAAAATGTGGTTTTATGAAATCATAAGGATTAAAAAGATCGAATTATTTATGTTTGGTATTCATCGATGTATGAACGCCGACTTGAAAACGCACAACAATTAAGGCTTTTAAAATGCATGACAACATACCACGCCGGTCTCATTTTCACCTGGCTGCAATAAGTATTACTTTATTTCACCGATTCGACTGTTCTGCATCAAGGAAAAGTATCTGAACGATAATCAAAGACAGATATAAATACCGCATGCTATTGCAAAAATGGCAAAAACTAAGCGTTTGTTTTTAACACATACTGATATTTTAATGTTGGTTATTTGTATTTTTTTCTTTGTAATTTGAAGTTGGTTTGACAGTACGTTAGTATCAAAGCCAGATTAATAATAACAGATTGAGTAATATCTCGACATTGGCTTATACTTTTCATCGAGTATCAGAGTAAAAAAGAGCATCAGAGTAGACCACTTGATTTTTACAAATCAGGTAGATGACTTCTGGTCACGTAAAATATCCGATCTCAATAAAAGGAGGATCGAACCATCGGTGATGTAAGGCAATTAATTACTATTGGCCGTAACCACTTTCCAGATAACAATATTCATATATCATTACTATGCTCAAAACATTGATTAACCGATAGGCATAAAAAGGAAGCAATTCTGCGTATGCACACTATTTCGCCTGCTTCACCTTTAAACTTCACATATGTACTTAATTATTGAGTATCATTGGTCGAGTGTCAAACAGCTTGGATAAGAATAAGAAGTCACTATCATAAACCTTTTTGAAGTCAGCCGGAAGAGACTTCCCAACATGAAGCACCGAACACAAGCTTAAGGCCGAGGTCGAAGTGTAAGGGCTAATAGGTAATTGTTAATCGAACACTGTAGCAATTTGGCCAATTAGAGTAACAGTCATAAATTGTGAAGTATTGTGATGTTACACTATTTAATGCTGGTGAATAATCGAGATTGCCTCCTGACGATCAGCATCTATTCTATTTGTTACACGTTTTAGTACAAACCCTACAAAAACAGTGCATTAGACATCTGTGTATATATTGAAATCACATTTGCATTTTGCACTTTTTGTCTACATATTATATTCTTGAGGAGCTTATGACGTACAAAGTTATGAATGATTCATGATACAGATAACTATTTGCAAGTCAAAGTATTCCATGTAATGTTAGTAGATGCATATAGAAATTCAATTTGCATATTGTAGAAACTAAAGTCTACAAATACGTAATCCTTTAAAGTTACTGGACATTGTTTAAAATCCTTTAAAATCACAGTATTATACAGTGTACTGATTTAAAGGACTCCTTATACTTGTTTAGTCAATGCAACTACCGAAGATCAAACCGTTTGAAAAACACCGATAGAGTTTTTCGTGGACTTTGATAATTTAATAAATATGTGTGACATTTGTGACTGTAAAAGTAAACAGTTAATATCCGTCTTGAAAGTGTTTGTTTGAAAATAAAAAAGCAAAACTACGACTCATCTAGCAAGTGTGTATGAAAACGATGAATAATAGGTGAATATAAATTGTGGCGGTATGAGATAGACAGCTCGGTTCGTAAACAATGTTCTTGGTCCGAAGCTAATAAACTAGTACATTACATACTAAAAGGTGAATAAAATATGACACAAGACCAAACCGATTTTGCCTTTTTAATCGCAACCTGTTTCTGCAGTTATTAAGCGGACAATTGTGTTCATTCCAGTCCGACAAACTTGAATACGTAACAAAAATAAATGGGTTTGCGCGCATGTATTGAATTGGGAACCAGACATGGCTGCATAAACAATCGTCTACTGTTTTCTCTGTTCCTAAATAATTTGATTTTTTACTTAAGGAAAATATGATCAGTGAGTATCTCTTTCGAATTATTTACCAGACCTTCTGATCCAATTGTATGCTGATGATGGTTCCGGTTTTAATGAAACTATTGCATTTTCAAAAGCAAAAAAAAACCTTAACAGAATTTATTCCATTTGCTACCCTGTCGAAATGAAACAAGAATAACACGAAAATAAATGTTTATTGGAATGGAGAGTATACCCGTCATTGGGAAAAGTGAGTTTTATAAAGGCAATCCCATTGTAGTTTTTTCATTTTACAAATTTGAAGGGATAAATATGAATCCTTTATCTATTTAGAATAGTTCAATTGCATCTGGAGCTAAACAGGATTTAAAAGTTTTATAGTGTATCTTTATTAATCAGCATTATTAACCATACAATACTTTTTAAATTGTTTGTCACTATGGTTAAGCCGATATTGTATTATGGAACTCAGATATGGGGTTATACGTTTATCTATAACAATACATACACTTAATATGTTTGTTATACTGCCAGTTACCTCAGAATACTACTGACATTTTGATTATGTCAAAGTGGTTGTTGACCGCTTTTTATTACTTTTATTTACGAATTGTGTTAAATATTAGCTAAAACTTATTGCACTTTTCTTCGAGATAGGTACTTGCTCTAATATTACAATATGATGTTAAGATTTGACGAATCCTGCCAAGTCACTTTTAGCGACGTTTTTACACAATACAACAATGGAGCTCAAAATCAGCGGAATCGTCGAAGGAAGATACATATACATTATACTGGCTATAAAACTCTTTTGACCGTTGACAGATATATGTTGAAATGCCGGTAAAACGAGAAGTTTTTCTAGTTTAGATGTTCTAGCCATGCCTTTCCGAAAGAAAATGATAGACATGAAACTATTGAAACAACTGAAATTGTGTCCAGTATGCCAACAAAAAGGGGAACATCTTTTTGAAACCGAATTTTCATTTTCGATGGAATGCCAATCTTCGGTTCAAGCTATTACGCTATTACAAAGGGATTTAAGTTTGAATAAAACGGACAATAATTTTAATCTTCTCATGTCAGATGCAATGAAAATTTTATTCTAAAATTGGCTTAATTCACCCATGTAGCGTTTGAATGTTGAACTATATATGACAAGTATAAGTATTAAAGTTATATAAATAAGCGTTGAATTGACCGGAGGCCTAAATACTTGAATAAACTTTGACTCGAAAACATTGTTGGAAATTGAGCATTTGCCCATTACGGATAAATGCTTAAGTTCTCATGTTTGCAGTAGTTATTTGTTTTACAGGCGTCAAAAGGCGTTTCTAATAAGTCAGGCTTAAAGAAGCGACAATCCCTGCGAGCAAATAGTGCAATGGATGTAAGAGTAGCGTGATTAGCTTATACCGGGTGTCGTTCAATAGTTTTCTATTTAACATAAGCCTACATAGAAATTCAATTGAAATATGTTTTCAAATAAGTTTTGAAGCTGTGCTTCTACTCTGGAGAGTTTGCTATAGGCCTTTCACTATTCCCTGTAGAATATTTATTAATCTGATCTGGCAATTGCAATATAGTGTAAACTTACAGCAAACGCTGCATCATACGGCTCCATGTCTACCTGCTTGCATGGTGATGGCTCATATTATCAAATGGCATACTAGTATGATAATAATATTCACAACTTGAGGTATTTTTATATGTTATTAAGTGTGTATGGAAATATATGCACGAGTTCTTCCGTGGCTATATTGCACGACTTTAGGAATGCTATATCATTCGACGGAAGAACGAGTGTATCTATTTACAGACACACCAAATAACCTTTCATATCATACGCATTAAAATATGGCTAAAAGAAACAATCTGATAATTGTTCATCTATAAAATTCGTTCATTTCATTTTATCGGTTATACTCGAGTAGAGCGATGTGAGACGATTTGAGCGAAAACAAAACACTGTACCCTTCTGCATATGTCTTATGTCAAAACATCAGATCTACATGTATTCCGCTTTTAAACCTGCACGTCGCGTCTTTCTTTTTAGTAAACACATATGTAAACCATTACGTAAGCTTTCTGCAGACAGACATATTTTAAATTTAGGAAACATGTCAGATCTTTATACTTTACCGTCTCTCGGGTATAATTATGTGGTTAGTTTAACGTGGATCCATCGATACGAGGAAATCATATGTTCTTTCAGCCTTTCTCGTCTTGTTGCAATTTAGTTGTATATGCAACACGATAGCAGAGTATGTAAAACAGCTATTCCACCGTTATACGCCCGCAAATCTTCAAGTATGCCGCGTTTATTCCTATTCTAATATCAACTCATCAATTACTGATAAAAAAGTGACATGACGTCATTTGACGTTATTTTAAATTGCGACAGTATATCGTAGATTTACTACTTGACATTAGATCTGGGTAAACGCTCTATTCTATCAAACCAGTAACAAAGTACATTACGTTTCACCACAAAATGCTGGTCGGAACATAACAAAACCTCTTCCCAATTTCTTTCTAAATACCAACAGATAGTATGACGTATTTTATGACGCAGTCAAAGTAGAAAATAGATCATGCAAGCTGCCATGTCATGTCAAATACACTTTACAAGATCCATGACTAAAAGCTCACTTGCCCTGTTGGAGCAAACGAACGAGCAACCCAAATAGTCGTAAGAATGTAATGTACGAGTCGCTAAAACAGCAAATTGCTACTTCTACATCGACATTACAATCATACCAGTACAAATATCGGCGGAAAAACTATAAATCAAAACGAAGTTAAGTGATTGTGCTAAATTCTCGTAAGAATATATTGTACAAGTCGCAAAAACACCAACATGCTACATCTTCACCGACATTACAAC
>JAULCE010095541.1:0-20394 GCA_032359355.1 Macoma nasuta | reverse complement strand
GTATGCATGCTTATGCAAATTATCGACAGTCCGGAGAGCTTACGAAAGTGACCGGAAAATATTCGGGGCACTTCGCCCCAGATAATAAACAAAACATCGTTGACTTCAATCATTCTAATAACTGATAAATTTTACTGTTTTTACCATTTTTATTTCACAAGACATTCTTTTAGGTTCTATATGAACGAATCAGCACATTTTTTATATTGCAAAAATACAAAACAAAATCGTATTTTTGAGGGAAGACATGCCTTAAACAATGAATTATCACTGGGTTTGAATCAGTTTGACGACAGAGTCATGTGCATGTATGACACATATACTTGTTATGATATAACTTTGACGGATTTCCCGTGACGTCAGTATAAACTATATCTTCTAAATAAAAACTCATTTAATCTAAAATCTAGTTCGGTTTAAGGTTTGAGGTTTAACTGACATATTCAATTTCCAATGGTCGTAGTTGTTTCATATAATTAAACTTGGCCGATATATTACAGACATATTTTCCCTCGAAAACACGATTTGTTTTAACATTTTTGCATTTCAAAAAATGTGCTGATTCGTTAAAATAGAACCTTAAATAATGTCTCATGAAATAAAATGATAAAAAGAGTTAAATCTATCAGTTATTAGATTGATTGAAGTGAACGATGTTTTGTTTAAGTATCCCGACTATTTTTCGGTCGCTTTCAGAAGCCAACCGGTCTGTCGGTCATTTACATAAGCATGCATATGACACGATTTGTTTTTGCAGTTTTGCATTTCAAAACATGTGCTGATTCGTTAAGTTAATACTTAAAATAATGTCTCATGAAATGAAATGATGAAAAGAGTTAAATCTATCAGTAATTAGATTGATTGAAGTGGGCGATATTGTTTTTAAGTATCCCGACTATTTTTCGGTCGCTATCGGAAGCCAACCGGCCTGTCGTTCATTTACATAAGCATGCACACACAGGTAAACAGGCATTTCGGCACACATCGGTTGTAACCAAATATATATTCCTTAAGCTTATACGGTACATTTAAATGATTAGCAACATGGAAGAAGTTAGTCGAGGTAGTAACATAGCTGTACATTTTCACAACATTTCGCAGGAGTAGAGGTTCGAATCCCACAGTGTTTGTTTGTATGTGTTTGTATATGTACACATCCCCGAAATCGTCGTGTGTTGTGTACGTATGTATTGTTAGATAAATTAGATTAATTAAATTTGAAAGAATGAATTCGCATGTGTTACTCGATGGACAAGCGGACACTGTATTACTATAGTGAATTTGCGAGGGACATATTTCGTAATGTAGTTTCATTCTACAGAAACGTCGGATTGTGAGACAGACAACGATTTTCTAATCTGACACTGTCAGTGAAAGAATTCATATCTTTAACTTTTACATCTAGCTGCAATGAGATTAGAACCAGCGCGGAGAAAAATGATTGCATTTCAGTCGTTGGCTCTCAGCAAACTATACCATCACACTTACACTGTTATTCATGGTATTTCTTTATTCGTATATAGGTACACCGGTATACAACTATTCATATCACGTGACCTTCCTATGCATAAACGAGGACATCCGAGCTGGAATCCCGATTATTTGTTATGTAAACAAAGGATGTTGTGGAGTTGCCAACCCCTAAATGAAATTGGTAATTTAAACTCTCGATGCTCAACATTCAAGCATATTTAGTTAGCAAACGTCACGGATTCGACGGTAATCATTGTCAGATAGTTGTTAATGCACAAGTAAAAAGGAATCACGCACTTTTTACGATTTTTTAGGAAAAATATGAAAAATGGAAAACGTTTTATTTCCTAAGAAAGTGTCGTTCGTATGATACATATAATATTAAAGTCGTGTGGTAATATTATTTATCGCACGACCGCATTATCGATATGAAGATACTTCAGGGGAGAAACTTGAAATGTTTACATTTTAAGCACAGTTTAGGGGAGATACGTGATCAAAGTTCACTGTTATCAGTATATTTTGGGAACATGCACAGTCAGTTGTTTTTCAATATTTAAATAAAGTTGATTTTCAGTGTTCTTTATTCCTACAAGTTTTAGAAATTGGCGACTGTATTTGACAATCGATAAATCGCCATTTTGTCTTTTTCTTTGATTTGTTTATGTATCTTATTCAGTGGAAAACTCCAATGACTGCATATGTGTCCAGTACGTATAGTTTCACATAAGTGTTTGACAAGTGCGTGCGAAAACAGTCGTTGTTGTTTGATTCAATTTTAATTAATCCAATTCCTTCAATTGTTTTGTAAATTGTTTTCGCTGTTTGTATAAATGCTTAGACCTGAATTAGAAGTTTATACTTACAAAGAAATTATAATGCGATAAAACAGTTATTACCTAAAATGACTTTACCAGCTCGTAACCGCTGGGTAGTCATGGAAACAAATATCGACATCCATGACCTACTATTGTGGTCGACCCAGTCTTTTTAATGGTTTTGAACATGTAACTTAGCGTTTTTCGTTTTTAGTTTTGTATGCATACATGTTGACCATTTTGGTATATTATTTTCAAATTTTACTCTCTATAATATACAATGTTGTGTAAAACGAGCATGCCGTAACTAATATTGGAGGGACTTGAGGGCTGGTCCATTTTAAGAGTTATAAAAATATTACAATCAACACTCATCATATCGATATAAGGGGTACATATAGGATCCTACATGAGTGTTTTTTGGTGATCAACATTTCTTAAATGAGTCTAGAAAAAGACAGTTATTAACCGAGTCTCTTGGCGAGGTTAATAACTGTCTTTTTCGAGACGAATTTAAGAAATCTTGATCTCCAAAGAAAGCGAGTGCTTGATTCTTTTTATCACCTAAACAGTGCTGTGTATGCAAATGCGGCGCGTATGTATACAATTCGGCTTTTATTATCACACACGTTGGAGATCGTTGTTCCGTGAATTTTTCAAGACAAGGGTATGTATGTGATCATATTATTTTAGATTACCAAACGTTCGACATGTGTTCGATCTTTGGGTAAAACGAACAAGTAGAAATATTCCCCAAAGCTTGACATGTATCCACAGAACAGCATTCTATGTTTATGGCTCATGTTTTAGTTTCACTTAAATCATGAATTTGACTTTACCGAGATCGAGATCAGAAGGTTCAACTGTACATTTAAACCATAACAGATTCTACTCAGATCAGGTATTGAATTCACCTTCCATTTCCAGGCTTGAAACTTAATTGTTTCACATAACTTCAATCAGATTGGCGCCAAATTTAAATGTGTCGCTCGTAACTGGTTTTAATCGAATACGTTAACGAAATAATGGATATGATTAAATAAACTTTAGCTTTTTTCGAAACCCTTAAATTCGGACTGAATGTTGTTACAAATAAGTGAAGTCACTAATCAGACACCGACTTCTTAAGCGGCGTCTGATATGTGACTATGTTTGTCTTGCAATATCGAATTGAATAGGCCGCGTGTAGCTTATTTCACGGATTTGCTGTTCAGGATGTGTTTAGTTGTTCGTTCTTCATCGATACTCATGGACTGCAAGCATAATCACCGTGGCCATAGTAACATCTTCAACCACCTTGATCTGAGTCAGCTGTTTGTAACTTAGCCATAAGCTTTACCAAATTTGAAGTTCAAATATCAGGCTACGATTTCAGCAGACGATAATAACTGCACCGTGATAAGGGTTAATATTTGGTCGTCTTATGCTTGCTATCGTCCGCAATGTGTCTTTTATTTAACACTACAATGTATACCTGTGCTCGGCTTGTACAGATTATATCATAGCGACACACTTTAGTCCATGGATTTTGTGTGTTGTTTATCGATTGCTGGTGACAAAATGTGAGCTCCGGGCTGTTACTAAAACCAAAATGATATTGTGTCTTATCATTTGTATCGTTTTTCTTTCTTTAATCGATATTATTATAAATTGAAGAAACAATTTTGATCTTGTTACGCGCTTTAAAAGGCTTGGGATTCGGTGTAGCCTGTCACCGCTATAGGCGACTATAAGTGCTTTACTGACGTCGGTTCCGGGATATCACCAATCTAGTAGAACAACCATGTATTAGAAAACAATAAACCTGTTTATTTCATCTCGGTATGCAGGCGACAATTTTTAATATTCCCCAAAAGGGGTAATGAAGTTTTTCGTCGTATGATTGATAAAGATAACATTACATAGTTCGAATTCCGTCTATTTTCTCCAAACCATCTTTAACAAATGCGAAACTGAAATTATAAAATTTATTTAATAGTTTAGACTTTACTCATTTGGCGCCAAGGTCGACAAGAGACGACGTTTTCAAACAGTTCAATCCTCGATAAGAACCCGCTTATTTTAGGCTGTTCTGGTCTGGGATTCCACTGTTAGCCACAAAATGAAGCCCTACGATAGACAATTCGAGAACAACATAAGGCTATTGATGTATGTGAGTTCTACATTTCATTAAATTATTTGATCTTGACCCACGGAGGTGTTGGGCCAATCACATGGTCCCTCGCCGCTGTGGGTTAGATCCCCGCAAATATATTGATGTAAGAAAGCATTCCGGCTGGCTTGCGGTAGGTCATTTGTTCTACCCAGTTGTCCATTTGTGCAAAACCCAGAAGGGTTCCTGAGGTCTTCATTCACTAGTAACTAGCTGAGCGTTGTGAAATGACTAACATTTTGTCGAAGCGACGTAAAACCAACACAAACTAACAAAGTACATGTAGTTGTAAAAGAAATAACTACATTTGTGCCAATATAACTCATGGACAATTGTCAGCATTTGTTCTAAGGTAAACGTTTTAGAACTTGTGATAAAGCCGTTAACATCTACAGTTAATCCTCTCTAATACGGCCACTTAATGTAGAAGCACAGTGTTCCCGTAAGACACTTAAGTGGCAGCTTGATGTAGATTTTGGAGCTTTCAGCATTTCTTTCGACCTACATTAAGCTATCATCTGTATCTAAGGCTGTCTCTAAGGCTATGTTAAGCGGTCGTATTAGAGAGGTTTTACTGTTCTTGAAAATCTTATACAATGTTTGTTATACAACTGGGAAGCCTTTAATACAGTATGGCAATTAAACAATTTGACACCAGAATCGGAACCAAACTGGAATCTAAATGGAGGTGAATGGACTCGATATTACCGCTTTCGGGTGAAGGGGTCTAACGTACGAACAGATTAAAAACACACAAAAACGCAAGATGCGCTTTATGAAGCGAATTATATCTTTTCTTGGATTTCTTAACCGGGGTGTTTGCCATATTAAGCCGCAACCAATCAGGCAGCGGAATGAATGGACACCAGAAATAAAACCCGTGAATATAATATGTTTTATTTCTGTTATAGGGTAAAACGGTGAGATTATCACTAATGCTTTTTACAAAACAAAATAAACATTGAAACAGACACAATATATAACAAATGTTTGCAAGATATTTAAAACCTTTCATTTTGATTACACATACATGTATGGGACGAAGGGGAGTTGGATATTATCAATATGCACCCAATCTAAACCAGGCATCGTTGTACATTTTTGAAGTCAAACATAAACAATGCGTCTATAATCGCGCTTCAAATCTGTCATAAAATTCTACAACATTTGTATCGGAACCTGTCGATATTTTGCTACGACAAATCACAAGGTAAAGTGTCGCATCAATGCGACATTGACAAATTTGTATTTCAAAGCAATGACTTCCTTGGTTAACATTTTTAGACAGATCTATATTCTAACATGACACGCGACTTTGTCACTATAAACAAAGAACAAATTTAGCGTTGTTGATTCTGCAATGAACAACGGTCGGACAAATGACGTCACTTTTTCACGTAAATGACGTCATTTTGACCGAATAGCGTTAGCATTTTCTACGCGACAGAAACTAATCTAGCGACATTTCACTTAAATAGTACTGCTTCTATCATGTTAGAATCAAAATAATAAATGCATCACCGTTGTTGATCGTCTAGTAACTCAGGGTTTGTCGTTCAGATACAATAATTTCCCTGGTGCTTTTATTCACAAAAGCATTTCAAACGTGAGTCTCGTTCAACGGGAAATACAGTCGACTCTCGCTACGTAGAAGTCGTTGGAACTATTATCAATAGTTCAAATTACCCAATGTTCTCGATCCTCGGATAATTCGAACGAACTAAAACCATTCATCCATCTTCGACACGGTTCATAAAGCAAAATACTATGCATTTGGTTCTGAATTAAATTTCGGTAAAACCAACAATTCGACTTGACCGATAATAATAACGAGGTTCGACTGTATATGTTTTTGAACATAAAGGCTAAGTAGTTTGTACCAGGATTCGGTTTTTTGGTGAGGTATAATTCGTCTGGAATGGCGATGCAGAACTATCTTTGTGTATTTGAAGTCTCAATAGCACTCTATGTTTTAAATCATTCGAGAACAATAAAGATTGTTACAAAGCAAACTGACACGGCAAAATTTTTGATACAAAACGTTCGCGTATGATGCACTTTGTGTATCACAATGCTGATTTCATTCATGGCCCTTCTCTGGCAAACCAACATTTCCAGTCGTCTTTTGAATGTTTGTATTTGAGGTACCAACTTTCTTGCCTCTGGACAAAATAAAAATAGAATTAACAATTTACCATATGTGTTATTTTAGACACATTACCAATGAAATCATATGATGGAAGGACGAACATCGAATACCAGTTACACATAGGCTTACAACCTGTTAAAAATCGTCTGCGACCTTTTCCAGCCGCAATGTTGTTTGCGATTTTCAACAGATTGTGTCATAGTCGCAGGTAGCCTTGCGAAATTTCAGGTAGTATTGGCAATATGATGAAGTTGCTGGCAAGTCCGACTGTAGATAACTGCAGGCGGCAGCTGATAGCAAGTATTATCAGGTACATTTGTGAATGAGCCTTTATGGAATCATAAATGCCAATTTTTAATTGCAGTGACTCTTATGGTAGTTGCCTACAGGTGCGTCACACCAAAGCTTTTATGGGGTAAAAGGTGCAATGTTCGATGAACAAATACCACACTGCCGCTAATTAAATTGAATACGGAATCAGACTTTGTTACCGATTTCGAGGAGATAATGTGTACGAACCGGTTCAAATGTCTCAAAGACCGCATGCTGCGCTTTATACTTTGTATCATGCAGGTTCTGATAATTTTGAAAACCAATTTATTCATATTTCATCCACATCTAGACAAATGACAAATGCCATTTGAAATAGTTTTGACGACAGTATAGAAGCTTGAGCAAAATGCCTCTAAATGTTTTCTACTTGAAGTCACCAAAATTCGCTTCTATGAAGTAAAGGGTCTCATCACCAGTGATTTAGCGGAGTTATGTAAACTGGGTTTCCTGTGGCGAATAAAGCTGATACGCATATATGTAGGCACATTTGCTAGTTAAAAAATGCATGTAACTATTCAAGAGTTAGTGTTGGTTTTCGATTTGTTTAACCGAATTTAATGGTAATACAATGTTATCAACTAAGTGTTTATTCAAGTATGCAAATTGAGTATGATTTAATAAAGCGACAAAATTACAGCGTACACTTTAGAAATGTATTTAATTGTACCAGAACAGGACTTAATTTAGCCGTTTTCGAAGCTGTTGTATGACGTACAGTCCGGTTTAAGGATGTCAAAATCGCACAATGCGTTTTATAAACCACACAGTGTAGTAATTACCCTCATCACACAGTAAATCAATCGTATAATATAAGTTTTCTGGTAATTTTAATAAGTTCAAATGTTTGAATCATGTCTTGCAATACACTTCTTCACATTAAGTATACGTTAACGAAAATGCACGATTGAAAAGTGCCACATTAATTTAAATACATTAAACGCAAACAATAGCAACATTAATAAATAAAACTCCACTTCAAACAGCTTAGTCCTAGCACAATACAAGCTTAACTACGGGTTGCAAAACATCGGTGACATACTTTAGTCAAAGAGACTGTTCGTTTTTATAGTCGTTCTTCCTTGAAGCAAAATGTCTGAACATGAAGAAGTTACATTTAAACTTTGCGGTAATAGGGTCAAAATAACATCTTGTATAAAGAACACACCTTTGCTTTGCGCACCACAAAACCACGACGGTAGCACAGACCGCACCAATTGCGACACCGGCAACAAGTCCAATAGTCCATAGATAGTCCTTCGAACCTTTCGTATTGTCTGGTCCTGTACTGTTCGAATGCCCTCCTTGACCTGTTAACACACTTGTATGATTTAAAATCTTTGAGATTGCAAACAGTGTATATTAACACTGGTATGTATGGTGGAAATATTGCGTCATGTCATGACATTAAGTGATTTACTGGTAGACAACAGCTAACAATATATTTTGATGAGTAGAAGACAAGGTATATTATGATCAGACGTCATGATGGATATGTTTGTAGCTTGGAACTATCGAGGCGACAATATTATCAAAACTATTGAACAATGAATGTGCCCTTGATCTGAGATAATCACTATTTTCATCTGCATCAGTCCTTGTGTCAAATCTAAACATCACATGTTGAATTATGGAGTATTCAAGTATGTACAACTCAAAGTGTATGTTGTTCTCAATGAGTTTTCACGTTCAATGTAAAAAAAACAACACTCACGGCATATACAAACACGTGTACGTTTCGCATAAACATGTTAATGAAGAAAGAACGAACAAAAATAGGAAAATGTATAGATACTTCATAATTGAGAATAAAGGAAAATAGGTATTTCTTTTTCCAGAATTTCGAAAGCATTTTTCCATTTATACTGTATGGAAGTTATATAAATGTGAAGCAGAATCGTAATCGAACCGGTGCTGAACCGGAAGCGCGTTTCCGGAAAGTATGGCATTTAAATATGTTTTACAACACTCTAAGAAACAACATAGTTAGCTTTATAAAGCGTATTTAGTGGTTTCTGATATTGTTGGACCTGTATATGTAACTGCAACAGAGCTGGAATCTAATCTGACCGAAACCAGTAAATCCGTTAATTATTGTCAAGGGATTGTTATTCTCTTATTCGTGCTTAGGCGTTTTGGTTTGATTCTATTTTCAACCCTTATCATGCTGATGTAACTGTTGGCCTCTTGGATGTTGAAACTTGTAAATTACGCATTAAATTAACAGCAACAAGAGTTTGACGAACGAACCTTTGTCAGGCACCCGACATGTAAACCACTTTTGTGTACCAACGGGATCTGAAAAAAAATCTAATTTGAATAAAGATGATAAATAACAATATGATTATGATTGTTAAATTTATTGTTAAACCATATCAAGTTTGATATTTTATATGATGTATTAACCCTTATGGCACTACATGTTACATGACCCTCTGCTTGCCACTAGAAATTTGTTGTTTTAACAACCATCAGCACAAAGACAAATGCATAAATCTTGGTAATGTTTTTTTCACTGTATAAACACATATAAGTTTCCTGACTTGCGCATACATTGTCCGCCTTCGTTTTTTTACGCACGCACACGTTTTCCTAATAAGATTTATCATAATACAGTCAATTATCTCTATACCGGAGAGACTATATACGTTCGAATTAGCCAAAGTTAGACGTAAAATAGATGATCGGGTAAAACGAGCTAATTGAAATAGTCACCCGTCTCGATTCGTTCCTATTAAGCGATTTTTTTTATTAAATCAAGCATACATGTAAAAATAACCGAGAACAAGATAGTGTGGTTAGACTGTATGTGCGCCGCGGAACGAACTGAATTTAAACCTTATTTAAATAAATTCAAATTGGTGTAGGATTACACAGAGGTAGTTCCTGAATGTTCTGCCTCTGATCATGCTATTTATTGTTTGAAGTTGTGAGTGAGTTTGTTCGGTTTACGTACCAACACCAGGCTTTAAGTAATTTGGAGACTATGTCTATTTAGGGCAAATGCAATACTGTCAAACTATTAAATCACGCCGTACACACTTGACATGATATCACAACCAGTCGCACTAACCTGACACTGAGCCACCCAGTCATATGGCTACCATTTCAAAGAGCGTAGTCAAGGAAGCTACACGTATTATTTGTTAGCGACTTTGGTATGTCGCGGCTAGGGGTCGAACCACAACCTACTGCTACCGAAGCCAACGCTCTACCATTGAACCACCTAGTGGTGTTTTGTAGACAAAATACTTATGGAAATGCGACGTCTTTCAGAGCCTACACTGTGCGCAATATTCCTTTATCAATGACACTTGTTAAGTATTGTTAGATATTGCTCATGTCCTTTCATACCTAAGCAGAGCTTTTCACATGCGGTGAGAGATGTAATGTCAGGCAGCTTGTATACTTTATATCCCTGACACTGTTTGGAGTAGACGTGATGAACCTCTGTACACGACTTGTTTCCTTGCTGGACACACAGGGTATGGTTGGAAATACCGTTGGTGACGACGAGCAAACCTGAGAAAATGTCACATTGTTTTCTTACTTCTGCTCTACGAGTGTTAAATTGACTCCGCCTGTATAACAGCTGTGTTAAGCTTCAGTCCGTTTTCACGATTTTATGTTGAAAAGTCTTATAAATCGAACACAAGTTACACCTTCTGAGATAGCACTCCATAAAACGTTAAGAAAGTGTAACCCAAGCTCAGTTTTGTTTCAAATGGAGCGACTAATAAAGATCTATATTTATTTCAGACGACCTAGAACACGACTTGTTATTGAGTCTGACTAGTGTCAAAACGAATATATTCAAATCAACCGCCACGATGGCTGATCTTATTATATACGTTTTGTTCCGCAGTAAGGATTATTTTTGAAGAACGTGCCATAAAAAGGTATTTAATCTCCCGAAGGAAAATCATGTAGGTGATTTTACCAGCCAGGAAGAAATCGTCATGTACCCAGTCAAAAAACTGAATAACGTATTTATTATACTGCAAATGTTTCAATCGTTTCTTTCCATATTATTAATCAAATTACACGCATCTACTGATTTTTTCGACGTTACCAGAGTCCCCCTAAGTCGCCCAAATATTGCACACGCACTCGAGATATGACGTCAATATTGTTTACGAACTGTTATGACGCCGTGTTAAAAGTCCAGTTTTCTTCGGCCAAAACCCTCATTATTCATGGTGTTAAGTCATACAACTTTCTTTAAATTTTAAACTTGTGACAATAAATATATTAAGTAATAAAAAACAAATATCTACGTGTCTAGGAACACCTATACATGTTTACCTTGAACCCTGGTGAATTTTACATTTGTACATTTTCTGTTAGTCTGGTTCAGGAAAGCCAGCACATCTTCCCCACCAGCAAAGTTGTACCACATGGAATACTTCGTCTTTCCACACTGATCACTCGCACCACACTGTTTGTCTTTGGCTTGAAATCACAAAATTGAAATTGAAAGTACAGTACTGAAACTAACATTACGGTTGTACCGGTTTCGCTCAAATTTTCTGCCGGTGTGATTGTGATTTAATATTGATATCTGAAACTTATTGATATGTACATTGCAAATGAAAGGCTAGGTCAAGGTGATTACCTAGGGAAACAACTTGTAAGTGTGTCAGTATGATTGAATATGGGATTTTTTCTCCAGAATTGTTTCCATTTATAATTATTTTATATAGAACCAGGTATAATCTTCATGAAAAAAGGTATTGTACACTGTCAATGGATTCGATTGACAAGATAAAACCTATTCTTAACAACATTGGTTGCTCTTATTACTGGTATATGCAAATTGTTCCAAATTTGAATTTTGTTAAACAAAAGATAAAGTATGTACTGTTTGACCAGTATCTACACGGTTGGAATAGCGTTATCAATGAGTCTGCTAAATGTTTAAACTATAGAATTGACAAACCAGACCTTAAATTGGAAAATTGTTTTTTGTGCTTACCTAGGAATTTGTCTATTGAACTTTGCAAATTTATATGTCTTAATTCTAACCTACCCCAAAAAAGGGTCTTTACTTTGGTATTGACAGAGAAAACAGACTATGTTTGCTTTGTGATAGACAGGCAATAGGTGATGAGTATCACTTTATTTTTAATTGTACTTACTTTATAAATGAAAGAAAGAAATATACACAACGGAACATTTTGCATCACCCACACATTTTGAAATACCAAAGCCTCATGTAGAATGTATTAATTAAACTAGATTTATTTGTTAAAACTATAATGCTGAAAGTTAGTGGAACCATCATCCTTGTATCTGATCTCAGTTCAAATACGGTTTATGTCGGAGCGGTAGATTAGGAACATATACATAACACATCTAAATTCGTTTTTATTTTGAAAAGTTCTTCATCATCTCTTGTCCAAGTGCTTCGTTTGGAGTCGTCAGAAAATATTATCCTTGATAAATATTCCTGATTTACACGCAGTCTCTTATCCGCCGCACTGATTTATACCGGTATGGTTAATGTTTGACATGTCATGTTTACTTACCATTGTTTCTCTTTGTTTCTTGGAAATAAGTTTATCTCTTATGCCCGTACAGTTGAAACTTAAACTGGTCCTCCGAGATCATTAATTTCAACACTTTTAGTTTTGAATAGTGAATACCGCTTAAGCTGGTGCTAGAGGACGTGAGTAGTGTTTCATCTTTAATTACTTCTCATAAACAGACTAAATAAAACCGAGTCTGCAGTTTTTTCTATTTGATTTGGCTTTCTTGCTTTTGAAGGATCTCCCTTTTACAGAATTTATTGAAAACTATGGCATACGAACCTGTTAAACTAAGTTCATGTATAATGAAACCAATTTAAAACCTTATCAAGACCGATTCGGTTGTTTCGTTTCAGATATTTTTTTTTGGAATGTAAACCTATTGAAAACTATAATGCGCTCTATAAACCACAGTTTGTGCTTTTTATAACTTCACAGGCAGTATATAAAACCACACATATGGTTTCTAAGAATTTATGAAGCGGTTCATATGCCATGTTGTACCGCACATCATTAATTTAATATGTTTCAGTATTGTCAGCAATGCTAGCTTTTCTATTGATCGCAAATCCTTAGAACGCGCAACATATTACAATCTGCTGTAAATAAAGTAGAATGTCATGCCATATATTATAGTAAATTTTATCGGAATGTCAAAAGTGTTTGATCTTAATGAAACACCGATGTCTTATCATCCAAACTGTTTGCAAAAAAAGAATCGTTTAATCCGTAGTATGCATAAGTCTTAGACAAGACACTTCCCTCCATCTTCATCGGATAGTGTTATGTTGCGTTTATCAATGGTTAATATTTAACTCTATTTGACCAGTATGTTTGACACATTTTGACAAACCACGTATTATTGAAATATACAAAATAACCACCAAGACAAGCCAATTCGTCGCAAAGCCATACTTTAAAAAGCGCTGTCTGATTAGGTAAGCCCCTTTGACACTTTGCTCTCTGTCACGTTAACGAGTGTATGTATATCCCAAGTTTTGCCCATGCAGACAGCACTAGGCATAACCAGCATTTTCATAACACCCTTTTACAGACAATGTCACAAATGCCTGCAATAAAAGTAGGAACAATAGTTACCGCTGTCAAACTGTACGTCTAAGTATTCGTAGAAATCACAAGGATCTGAAATATGAATAATATGTTAATGAATACGAAAACAAGTATTAACATAGTGGATTACGACCATTATTTTACAATAAAAATACCCTGGCGGTAAATTGTTAAATTGTACGTTAAGTGCTGATACGTAAGCATTTTTGCAACAGAGTAGAACGAGATTAGAAAAATAAAAATCATATTTGTATTTGTACCATCTAGATGGAATTCTACAATAAAACAACTTTTTTTATATTAGTATGTAATAATTATTCCTGATGTCATAAGCTATTTCTCCTAAACATTTATTCTTACCATATGGAGGGCAAGGATCATTTGCACCGAAGCAGTAGCTTTCAGGGCATGATTGAAGCGCCGGAAGCTCGTAGACATAGAATGATCCACAGCTTTTTACTTTGATAGATACAGTACTGCTGCAGTTCGATTGTGAATCAGTCTGGCAGACAGTTCGGTCGACCTGCCCATCTGATGCAAGAGGAAAGCTTCCTTAAATATACAGACCGAATTATGCATTAAGATGTTAAGTGCAAAGGTAATATGATTAATTCAGCAAGTATTTAAAGTAGAAGAAAGAACACCGACGGCAAAGGTTTTAAGTTGCATGAAATGACAATGCTGATATTCTTCAAAACACTCAAGTTAGACTTTAGTATCTCGAACTTGGTTAAGTCGCATGCTTTGATAAAGGCTAAAATATAAATCAAACGCACAGTTTGTTTGCTTTGTATATAAGTGTCGTAGTTTTAGGTGGCTATTGTTGCACGTTCGAACTACCAGAGGTTTGAATCAAAACAGTTTAGTTATGTGAATATTTGAAATAGCGAGTTACGACTAAATATGCCTTTGTAAAAAGGCGTTCTTGTTAAGCACACTGACTGTAAGTGTTTCCATATGCTGCTTTTCAGTACAAACCCTTATCGACACCCTAATATAGCGTCTTCAGATATGTATATAGTAAATCTTTAAAACATTCCGGAAGCATCTGGAAGATAAAGAAATAAACTGCAGATAACATATTCATTAAATAACAAAAACAAGCATGATATATTTATGATTGACTTACCATTCATCCAGTACGGAAACTTGGTTCCGCAGGTGAATAATTGTGCAGGCGTTGTTTGTAGCAAGATATCATGGGTCGTCGTCGTATTAGCTCTGTACCAGTCCTTCCAAAGATCCCTGTCACATACTGATTTGTCCTCATCATAGCTGCACTTACCTCCCCTGTAGTTAGCTCGCGGTAATTGTTTGTAAGAGATGCATGGGTCTAAAAAAGCGTTGAAAGGTCAATTGTTTATGAAAAGATGCATGCATCATTGCATAAAGTTCAAATATAGTAATACCCTGCATGAACTATTATCCGATAGTATATTCATTTTAGTTAAAAACGCATTAATATTACCAAAAACGTAGCTTAAATTTCTATTTTCATTTATTGTTACAATTAAAAGTGTAAGTTTTGTTTAAACCTTTTGCGTATTATCATGCATCAGTGTCATTGCATTGAGATTATGACTCTTTATCTTATTTCAGAATTGTAATTTTTTATGAAAACGGCGTTTAACAGCCCGACGAACATTCCCTCTTTTTCGTAACGACCGAGGTCTAACTTTGTGTTTTTTATTTGTGTGAATCGAAAAAGCATAAGTCTTTGCATTTTGTACTTTTGTTACACACCAATTCACGATATGCACGTGCATTTTATTGTAATTGTCGAAACAGTTCTGAAATCGAAATTTCTTTTAATTTCAGCTACATAGTAGCTCATTTATTGTCCCCGTCATATACATGAGAGGGTCGGGGAGCCATCCCCCACCACACCTTACACAAGCATATAAGTGGCAGTAATTTAAAATAATAGGGGTTTATATGTGGCTTTCTACAATCGCTTTAATACATTTCAGCGATAATATTTTACTCGGAAAAGTTCGATCTAAAGAAATAATGTAAGTCATTTTATAATCAAATTGTCACAAATGTGGTAACTATATTTCTAAAGGTTACCATCTCTATCTCTTGCGAAACGAAATACAAGAGAGAAAGAGAGTTAAGGTGCGATATGGTTTATATTCATAACACACATATACATACTAAAATGCTACGAAAAGGAATATAAATATCTTTGCAAATGATATGGCTAAACCATGCAGATTCATTTCAAAATGCTCAAAAATTACGCTGCTAGTAAGTTTACTCTAGCATCTACCATCTATATAAAGACTTATCCACATAGAGAGTAAGAAGCAAATCGGAAAATCCAGGAGAGAGGCACAAATCCTTTTGCATTCTAATGAATACCTTGTTCGTATCGAGCAAATACTCCATTTACAATAATTTGTTTAGTATTCATCAGTTACAAGTGAGCTACAAGGACCATTTATGGAGGAAATGGTCAATATTCTGCATATTTTACTGTAACACTTTTCACACAACTAACGAATTCTGAAAGAACCTAAAAGTACTCTTAGGAATTGTACTGAAAAAAGCCCTGTAAGAAATGGAGCATTTTCTATTACCGAGTAATTACTTCATTTCTTACCATGTTTCCAATAATCATCCGTTACAATGGCACTAAAAGGCTTGTATGTGGATGAAAAATTAAGTTTCTACTACTTTAACAGTACCACCTTGTACCTTGTACGTTTTCTATGATCATATATTTTGAATAATAAGAAACTTTAATTGTACTCTTTAAAAAAACAAATCATTGATCCGTGACAATTTACTCAAAAATATTGTTTTTGATTGAGTCAATAATATTTGCTGAATGCTTCGTTAAAAAAGATATAAATAAAACAAGATATAAAGGTTTTAAAAATGCAAGGTTATAAGGACCTCAAAGTATATATGGGCCCTAACTGAATGCGACGTAAACATGATGTGTTTTTGTATTGCAGCGCTCATTTCCCGCGACAGCAATGTCAAATTTATTATTATTGTTTTTTTCTTGTTGAAATGGAAACAAATATTTCGCATACGATACAGTGATTAGTGAAACTAGACGACTCGGCCCTTGATGCAATTCGTCCTTGGACGACTCGATCCCCATCAACTCGGCCTCTAAGACAACTCGGCCCAAGCCGGAAAAAAATCCTACGCTACTTAGTCCCTCTCGGGAAAATTTCCCTGGAGACATTCAACCCTATATTTAATTTCGCATACACAACAATATTCATTATAACTTTTGTTTCTTTTTCATCAAAATATATAAGTTTTAGTAAGTTTTGCCATCACCTGCATTATCAAGCATTTTTAAACATAAAGTGAACTTTTTATACCACCCATGCAGATCAGAACTCTAATACTTGGCAACTGATCTTGATTAACCTTCTTAGCTGTAATATTCATATTCTAATCAGATTCAAGTTACACACAATTTTCGAATTAGTTACAGAGAAGATAAATTAGATAAATTCCTGATTATATATTGATTTCGGAATATTTTTTTTTAATTTTCAGCTACCTAGTAGCCCGTTTATTATGTCCCCGTCATCGGTGTGAAGGGGTCGGGGATCCATCCCCATCACACCTCACAAACAGACTTTGCATGATATATAACAGCTATACAAATCCTTAATATCTTAACTTCCTTGTATTGAATCTTATTATCGAGTGGCTCTTATCCTACTGATCGCGTAGAATATTAAAACAGCTTGGAATCAGATCAGACTTAGAGTAACTGGAACCAATATGTTTGATTCTAGCATTGTATCTTTTCGTAAATTTTCATGCGAATCCGATGACGTTGGCTAACGAGACCAACAGCCTAGTTGTTCAACAATATATAATAGCCAACATATGATTTTGAAAAATGAACGAAATAACAGAGTTATAGACATGTTGGAATAGTTTCGGCCAAGAAAGATTTGAAGAAAAAAACACCATGCGCTTTCTTCAAATAATGTGGGTCGCAGGATGGGAAAAGAATCCTTATGGCATTTGCAAACTGTGTAAATCCCGCGGGTACGTCGAATTATAAACAGGGCGTTGCATCAGTGTCGACACGTTTATAACAACAGTTTCCAACCAACGCAGACTTTATTTTAAAATCACAAGAGCATGGTCTACACAGTTTACTATGACGCAAGGGCGGCGGTCAATTTATGTGTATGAAACAAGCCTAACTGATAACTCTTATTATTGTGGAAGGTAGCACAACAGATTTTGCAATCGGCTTAAATTCAGATCAGTCGTATTATGTTTCCATCTCAAGAGAATTTTGCGAAATAAATAACTAATGTAAAGCAGATAATAAATTAAGCAGACGGATGGTTTAGCGTGCCGGGGGCCATAAAAGTCCCTGGTGTCAAAAACCTTGTGTTGATTATGTAACAGAGATAACTGGCTTATGAAAACAGAGTCATATATGACTGATGTATATTTGGAATATACATGTAGTTGGCATAAACCCCTAACCCACTATTCATACATGGGGTTGTTTGCGCATATAGCTTGGAACCCGATGGAATGTTAAGTAGCTCGGCATCGCGATGTTGATAGTTCGGGGACTAGTGTGAAATTAGTTTTTAAAAATTGAAGCAAATCAGATACAGTCTAAGAATAAGCAGCAGACGATAGTTTAAACTGACATCAAGATTCACTTCGGGTTAAGAGTTACTGACACCAAGTCGCCTCTGTTGAAACACTGCCAATCGATGGCGAAAATGATTATATACATATGTGCGACAAATAATGTCGACCCTGATCAAGTAATAAAATAGTCTCGATACTTTAATTCATTTAGATCGAATATTACCTACAGACTCCTACAGCGTTACAAACATGTGTCACGTTATATCAAACCAAGTTTTGTGGAGTTGATTCGGATCAGCATTTCGTCGGTTTTCTTATTTCTTATAAAAACTCGTATGTGCCATTGCACAAACTTGGTTTTTTCTTCTAAAATGATGCATATCCGATTTGTCACAATGGTAGTTACATCGTTTTTGACAAACATCGAATATTTTTTTCAAAACACACGTCAGTGCCATTTTTGTTAGAAAAAAAAATGGCACACACGAGGTGTTGGAAGTAACCCGACGATTTTTTTTTAAACTACGCATCTTTATAAAGAGCAAAACTAATAATAGTTAGATTTCCATTAGATTTTCTTCCTTTTCACCAGATGCTTTCCTTGCGGATAAGTCTAAAAATAGCATATGGAGTAAAGGGTTAATGGTATCGCATATGCTTGAGATTTTGAATATTTTGAAGCAACTGTCTCTGTATGAAAAAGTGTAAAAGCTTATATATCTATCTATTTATAGAATACGCATATATTACTTGTTTCAATAAAAACTTCCTTTTTTGTGTTTAAAGAATGATAGATAAACGTAATTATCTTGCTCGGTTTTTATAAAACTGCGATTTTTCCCTTGTTAAAAAAATTAAACTGCACAAAATCTAATTGAAAGTTGGTCAGGGCATCGCGAGATAATGGCCCTTTTGCAATTGCATTTAATGTGGACCAAGATTAGACGCAGCTGCGATTTGGTAAGCTTCACATTATATGCATATTACTAAAAAGCCCATTTAACTCAGCACTCTACCCGGATGTCACATATCGATACATTGGGTGTAGGACAATCCCCCCTCAGGACAATTCCCCCTTAGGACAATTTCCCCTTGGACAATCATCCCTCAGGACAATCCCCCTTAAGACAATTCCCCACAGGACAATCCCCCTTTATTATGGTCAAAATCAGAAATATCATTTAAAAGATAACACATTTATAAGATTATCAATTTTAATTACTTAATACACATTTGATAAATTCTACAGTAAATCACCTCTAATGCGCACACTTAAAAAATAGCACATATTGGAAACCTAAGACAGGCTTAAAGCAGGTCAAAAGTTATGAAGAAAGCTCCTGTAGGATCTTCCTGTATAACTTTTGATCTACATTAAACTACCACCTCAATGTTTGGATCTTCATTGAGTGGCTGCATTAGTGAAAGGTTTCACAGCTGTTCACAAAACCAGTATCAGCAAATAGCAAAGTGACATGACGCACATCTCAAAACATATCATATAGCACATATATGTGAACACTTTTATTTTCTTAAGTAATGAAGAGCTTCCTGTATCACTTTTGATCTACATTAAACTACCACATCTATGTTGGGGTCAATTACATTAATCAGTGAAAATAGTTTGTAAAGATTTTTTTTTGTAAAAAAAAATGTTTGCGTTTGAATTTGTGTTTTGAGTTTGAATTTAATTTAACTTCCTTCATAAAAGCGCATTTTTAGCGCATCTGTAATTGAGGGTTGTAGGATTGTAGGAAAGAGAGCATTTTTCTATTACATTACAGTCTACAAATATTTCTTAATTAGCCACATAATATATATAAATAAGATGGTTTTTTTTTTTTTAAATTCTACCGAGGGGGGATTGTCTGCTTTGGCAGTTTTGCCAAGGGGGGTTGTCCGAGGGGTGATTGTCCGAGGGGGATTGTCCTGAGGGGGGATTGTCCCTACCCCCGATAAATTAGGGTCACACTCCCCGGGGTAAGATCCAAATATCGATTATATATATTACCCCGGGGAGTGTACATATCACGTCTTCGCAATTGCGTGCTGACTGCAAAAGCGCGAAACCGCGATGGCCGTAACGGAACACCGTACTTCCAATATGGTTCATTCTAACCCCAGTATTCTGACAACAGGTTACATAGATAGAACTGACACCGTACATTTCAGTGAGAGAAACTCTATTATTTACAGTACGCTTACATAATGCAACCGAAATGCAAATGATAAAGGGATAATGACAACTGTCTGTCCAGAAATAAATATTGTACG
>JAULCE010095430.1:0-12666 GCA_032359355.1 Macoma nasuta | reverse complement strand
TGACATTTATGTTTAGCTGAAAGAGCTGCACATTTTGAATGGGTCATATGAGAAGGTCAATGTCATTAATTAAGGTCAAAGGTCGAATATAAGGGTCAATGTGCAACTGGGGGAATATGTGTAGTGTTTTACAAACACTGCTTTCTTGTTGTCTCAAAAAATACCAAGGCCAGTTTTCCTTATGAATCTAATAAGAAACTGAAAATCACCGTCTCCAAAATCAATGATCTTAATTTCAATATACAATTTCAGAAATGTTTCTTGGGTGACTCTATTTAGTTTGTTTTTATAGTTCGAATTACATGAAGTTCAAAACAAATGCAAACTATGGGTTACTCAAACATTAAAAATATGTCCCATCACTTCTACATATATACACAAAGTAAAAACTTATGGTTTTGGTTAAGATTTTAGTTTCGATTTAAGCAGGAACTTGAACGAGGATTCACTTAACATCAAAATTTGATTTTGTTTTTCAGTTTCCTGCACTTGTGACAGACAAAGTTCCCCTCCTTCGTACATTCAGGGCTGAACTAACAAAGAGGTCTTCCATGTTAGTAGACGAGGACATGCAAGAATACTTTCAACAGCTTGCTGATTTTGAAGGCTATGGCGGCCTGCAAGCAATGGGTAAAACTGGCCAGACATTTGGTAGTCAGACTTCAATCAGTGTCACAAGACAGGAAGCTCATAGAATGGAGGTTGCTCAGGGCAAAACTGTGACCGTAAGTGCTGCAGTTGAGACCCCAGTGAAATGGAGAATGAAATCTCTTCCCGTTTCCACAGATAGACTGTCACAAAAAATTGCCAGTATCTCCAGTCTGTCTGTTGAAGATGAAGCAGTGTTGAACATTCCATCTGTAGAAAAATGTTTGATTACTGTAAGACAAGGCTGCTTAGCACCTCAGGGGACACAACTCAACTCACCAGCAGTTCTAAATCCAAAAACTGGCAGAAAAATAACATTAGTTGATTCAATTAAGGCTGGAATATTCGACCCAAAATCTGGCACTCTGTTGGATCCCAGAACGAACAGACAAATGACAGTTTCCCAAGCTTTGGCAAATAGATACATATCTAATGACTTGCACGATCAGCTGTCTTCACCGTGTGGAATCACTGATCCCTTTTCTGGAAGAGACTGTACTCTTCTAGAAGCTATGCAAAGAGAACTATTTGATCCTTTAACTAACAAAGTGAAGGACCCAAGTTCAGGAAAGTATGTGTCTTTGTCAGAGGCAGTGTCAAGAGGGCTTATACCAGAAGACTGTGCCACTAGCATAACTGGGAATGGTGTAACTGTAACACATATAACACAGTCACAAGCAGTGTTTACAGAAAAGGACTTATCGACTAATTCAGTGAGGATAGGTTTAGGAGAAGCAATTGAAAGTGGTCTTTACATTCCAGAGACAGGTAAACTGGTGGATCCAAATACTGGCTTACAAATGACAGTGATTGAAAGTGTGGAGAAAGGATTACTCGATTCAACTAGGAAAGAAATTAAAGATCCTCATTCAGGAAAAATGATGACACTGCTAGAAGCAGTAACACACGGAATTATAGATCCAGAGAGTGGAAAGTTCTTGAACAAATCAAATGGACAGAAATTGTCATTAGATGATGCTTATCAAAGGAAACTTATAAACAAACCAATAGTGTTGCCAAAAGCATTAAATGAGTCTGTGATTCTAGATAACGGCAAAGTCCTAGACCCACAAACAGGTCGTGTATTGTCTTTCAAAGAAGCGTTAGACACTGGTGTGATTGATTGTGATTCAAAGTGCATTGTAGAAACTCAAACTGGAGATGTCCTTTCTGTGTCTGAAGCTATTGGTAAAGGACTTCTGGATGATGAAGGCGTGGTGCAAAATGACATGCATCCATCAGGTGAATCATTAACTGAAGCTGTTGATGCAGGACATATAAAGTTAGTGCATGAAGAAGTATCATTTTCTAAACCATGTGTCAAAGATACAAAGAGCGGTAGAATGTTAACCATTCATCAAGCAATAAAAAAGGGTATCATTACTAGTAATGGTGACTTTGTGGACTCTGCCTCAGGTAGGAGAATTCTTTTGAAAGCAGCAGCTGGACAAAATTTCATTGAAAAGGATGTTACCGACACTTTGTTAAAAGAACTTTCCATTAAAGATGCCAGCGGAAGAAACATTTCCCTTCTAAAAGCTATTCAGATAGGTCTTATATCTCCAGAACATTTAGAAATTCGTGATCCTACATCAAGGAGAGTGGTTAGTTTACAGCAAGCCACTGCAGATGGAATAATTTCAACTGATGATGCTCAGTGTGTGTTGGAAATATTAAGCCCTGCAATAGCTCATACAACAGTGACAACAAGACTGCAACCAGGTCAGAAAGAGGCAGGGATTCGCTCGATTTCAGTTTCTGATGCCACATCACGTGGCTTGTTGAATAAAACGACTGGAACATTCCGTGACCCAAACACTGGTGCTTCAATGCCAGTACAAACTGCAATAGAACAAGGGCTTTTAAGATTGTCCTCAGAGTGGCCGTCGGAGACATTAATTGATGGTAAAGATGAAATGGACAGCCCTGAAAAATCTCCCCAAGGTGAAATAGGGAGAATAATGAAAGAAATATCAGAAAACCCAGAGCTGTCAGAATCACTTCGTACCACAGGAATGGCAACTTTGCAATCAAAACTTTCAAAACCAACAGGTGAAAAGAACTATTCATTTACACACACTGTCATAACAAAACCAAAGATAACTGAACATGTAGAATCAGAAACAAAACATATTCAAATAAAGTCTGTTGTAGATCCAAGAACGAAAAGAGAAACTAGTGTTCATGAAGCAACACACAGAGGACTCTTGAATATGACAGAAGGGGTATTTGTCCATCCAATTACAGAGGAGAAAATGTCAATCGCATCAGCTATGACCCGTGGGTTTGTGCGTGGCATTGAGTTGTCTGAACCAGGTCCTGGCACAAGTGCTGTTAAAGAAACAAAAACATTTTCAATTACTGGCGTCATTGACCCAAAAACAGGAATAAAAATTTCCATAAGCCAGGCAGTCAAAGAGGGAATATTGGAACTTGATAAAGGCATTTACAATGGAAAAGATCACCTTGGAAGACCATTGAAATTAAAGATAAGTGAGGCAGTTGAAAAAGGTTACATTGAACAAGATGATAGTTGTGTTTCTTCTTCTTCCAGTGGCTTTAAACATGAAACCAAAACATTCCAGTTAAAGAGTGTATTGGACCCATTCAGTGGAAAAAGACTTGAAGTTTCTGATGCAATAAAGCTGGGTTTAATTGATGAGCACATCGGGGTGTACTTTAATCGAAAAACTGGTGAAAAACTCACAATACCAGAAGCAATTGAAAGAAAACTCATAGATGCTGAGTTAATGTCAGTCTCTAGTAATTCTGAAGGAGAAGGAAGCAAAATCATAACAACAAAGTTAACAACACTAGTTGTAAACTATGTGGTTGACCCAAGAACAAATGAGCTGATATCAGTAACAAAGGCTCTTGAAGAGGGAATACTTGACAGCTCAATGGAAAAGTATCACAATATAGTAACTGGAGAAACAATGACCTTGAATGAAGCAATTGATAGAAAACTTGCCATTGCTCAATCTACAGGAATGAATGACTCTAAATCAGCTTCAACAGAAAGTATACATATCAATCCAGATGAAGAAATATCAGAATCAAATCTAACTGAAGAGATAACCTCAGAAACAGTTACCTTTAGTATTGGCAGTGTTATAGATCCACGGACAATGGAGCCCATGTCATATGATGAAGCAGTCCTGTATGATGTGCTTGATTTAGCCAAAGGACTTTATGTTAATCCGATGACACTCGAATCCATGCCAATAAATGTTGCCCTTGAAAAAGGTCTGATTCAAGGAGAGGTTACATTTAAACATAGGGAAAAGGATCGTATGCAAAGCTCAGTTGAAGCAAGTCATTTATCTTTCCCTGTGAAGAAAATAACATCCGTTGTCGATCCCCGAGATGGTCATGAAATCTCTCTTGACAAAGCAGTAAAAGATAATATAATTGACCTGGAAAAAGGAACGTATTTTGACAGTGCGACCCTTGAAAACATTTCTTTAGAGAGGGCTCAAGCTAAAGGTTTCATTAAACTTTCCAAGGAAACTAATGAGAGTGATATTGAAAGAATGCGCGTTGAGTCGGAGAGAAGGGACTCTGAACGTGAGCGTAGACACAAGTCAGTAGAAAACGGAATTGACTCTCAAGTCGAAATGAAAATGGAGAAGTTTGGAGTAGCTACAAATCTAAATGAAAGTGTTTTTGCAGATGAAGTCTTGAACTACACAACTGATGTTGAAGACAAGGCAAATGAAAATGGGCCACTGGAAGTTCATGAACAAAGAGGTGTTCGCACATGGAGACAACAAGAAATGGCAGTAGTTGACACACAGCCAGAAACATCTGAAAGTTCTAGATCTGCATCACCATATGAGCTTGAACACTTTGAACTTTCAGATGGAATATCGTTTGAGTCTGCATTAAAACTAGGTGTTTTTGATGTAAAAAGTGGTAAGCTCAGAGATCCAAAAAGTGGACAATTTGTGTCCCTTTCAGAGGCAATAGCTAGTGAAATTCTTGATAAAAATAAACCTGCAATGAAAGATATATTAACTGGTGAGTCTTTGACTTTGAAACAGTGCATAGACAAAGGCATAATTGACCCATATTCTGGTAAAATCAATGAAAGAAAAGCAAAAGCTGAAAAACTTGCTCTCAGTCCAGATATGACTTTTAAACAGTCAAAGGGTAAACCTCTGAATCTTCTTGACTGTGTAGGTGCTGGCCTTTATGACCCAGCTACAAATACGGTTTCAGATCCAAAGTCTCAGAGAAGTTACACATTGAAAGAAGCAGTCAGTCAAAGTGTTGTTGATGGGAACCTTGTAACAGTACTCGATCAGGAAACCGGAGAAAGAGTTCCACTTATTTCAGCTCTTCGACAAGGGCTGATTGATGGAGTTAGTGCTGAAGTTATCAACCCTGCAACTGGCACAAAGACTTCACTTATGCAAGCCATTCAACAAGGACTCATTGAAAATGTATTTGATAAAGACAGAGGAACATTATTTGACACTCTAACAGGCAAGACTGTGTCAATTGACAAAGCTTTGACAGATGGTCAACTTAGATCTGATGAAGCAAGAGTTGTGGACACAAGCACTGGGGAATCAGTTCCCCTTGATGTTGCAATGAAGAAAGGGTTAGTTGATATGAAAACTGGAGCTATAACAGATAAAGTGACTGGCAGAAAAATGTCCCCTCAAGAGGCGGTAAAATTGGGACTTTTAGCTATAGTTGGTGCTCCAGTACTTGCTGGTAAAGCAGTATATGATGCTATTAAGGAGAAAGCAGAAAAAGAAAAGACCACTATAACAAAAACTTCTGTGAGTGAATTAGCTCACAGTCCTGCTAAACCCAAATCTCCATCTCTTCAAACGTCGAGCGTCAATGGCAATGCTACCCAAAATGGACACTTGTCATTTACAGAGAACTACACTGAACATCTCGAACAGCCCAGAACAACAATTGTGTATGCCAAACCTGGTGACCAAATCAAGCCAACACCACCTCGTCAGCTGTTCTATGATGAAGAGGAGTACAAGCCAGCAGAACGATTTCCTGGGGTGAGTCTTTATCACATGTTTATGCATATATCTTCTGCTACTTTGGGGATAAGGGCTTCTTTTTTCTTATTGGTCTAAGACAGCACAAAATTGATGAGAACTCTTTGAACCCTTATCATTCTACTTCAAAGTTTGCTGCAGCGAAGTTATTGTCTACTTATGTTCCTTGTTGGCTTCAAGACAACTTTTGGTGAAACCATGGTCTTTTTCGTAAACAGCTTGCATCCTGTTCAGACATGAAGTAACTCTGTGTCTGATCAGGATCTAACCTGTTTGGAATTATTGCTCAAGTCAAGATTAGCATGATAGGGGTTAATTATGATTTTTCGAATGTTTAGCAATAAAACGTGCATTGAAATTTTGCCTTAAGATTTTGTGCTGTCATGGATTTCAATTGAGGTCCTTTTACAAATCCCTGCTGTATGAAATATCACATGTAAATATTATGCTATACTAGTTCAATATGTGTGAGTGTGATGAATGAAAGATTCCTTTTTTAGTTTAGTACCAGGTTTTCCTCATCAGTGACATGCAATCATGTAACAAAATCTTTCCATTTCCCTTAACCCCCACATTATCTTTTGACAGCGTGATTCCGATGACACAAAAACCAAGATTATTTCATCAGCAACAACTAAAGAAAGAAGAGAAGAATCCTTCTCTGTGCCCTCTACTAAACCAACAGATCTGAAAATTGATTGGACTAAAGGTCAGGTAACACGATTATCCACAGGTGAAGTAATGAGTGTTGCAGAAGCTGTTCAAAAAGGATACATTGACTCTGACACTGTAGAAAAGTTGGCTGAAGGTAGTGTGAATAAGAATGTAGGCATTAGCATTAATTGGGAGGATGGAACTATTACAGATACAAAAAATATGGAAAAAATGACAATAGATATGGCTGAGATAAAAGAGTTTATAGACAAACCTACAGCTCAAGCTTTGCGGGTGATTACTGGGGAATGGAAAGGACCAGTACAGGTAACTAAGACCCCAGGACAAGAAGTTATTACAAAAAAGTTTACAGATATAAGAAATGAAGAAGACCATAGAACACAAACAACAAAAGTTGTCGAACAACCGTATGATCGTGTAAAATCTAGCACACCTCACAAGACAAAAATTCAGAGATCTTTGAATGAAATGATAAGAACCGAAACCTTTGATTCAAGCTTGTTCTCTGAAATGATAAAGAACAAAAGTATAAATTTAGATGACTCTTATATCATAAATCCAGCAAGTGGTGATGTAATAACGCTGACACAAGCAATTGATGACGAAATAATTGACATGCAATCATTTCATATAATAAACCTTGCCACAGGACAAAAATACACTTTGCAAGAGGCATATAAAGAGGGACTTATTCCTCCACCAGGTGAAACTATTACTAGAACTATACAGTCAGGTTTTGTCACAGACCATTTTCAAGATGTTTCCAACTCAGACAAGCAAATACATACATCCATTCAGGCAAATTTGAAGACATCTATTTCAGAACCAATGAAGAAACCAAAGGGAATGACCTTCCGTGAAGCAGTTGACAGAGGCTTGATAGATGACAAAGCTGGTACATTTTTCAATCCCTTAACTTCTGAAATGATGTCCATTGCAACAGCTATTGAATATGGTTGGATATCGGAAGCAGGAGAAAAGTCAGCTGTTCATATCGATCCAGACAGAAAATATGAAAAGACTATAGTTATCAATCAGATGGCACCTTCAGATGAAATCAAAAGGCTTTCTTTCACACAAGCTCTTGACCAGGGATTTGTTGATTTAGGTAAAAACATGTACACAGATCCAGGTACAGGTATCAGAATGTCAATTCTCGATGCAGTACAAGGTAAGCTTTTGGAGACGACCTCCTCGGAAGAAGTGACGTCTACAGAAGAAATGTCCTTAAATGCAGCCATTGAAAGTGGAGCATTCAATGAGGAAACGGGCTGTTTTACAGAAAAACATAGTGGACAGAAACTTAATATTTCAGAGGCTATTGACAGGGGATTCATAGATGGTAATTCATCTTTATATGATGTCAAAAGTGGAAAAATGTACACTCTTTCAGATGCAATAGCTAAAGGAAAGATAGATGCAGAAACAGGGCAGTATATAGAAAACTCATCATCACATATATCAGTTAAAATGGCTGCAAAGCAGGGAATTATTGCCTTAATTGGTGCACCATATTTAGCAATTAAAGCAGCAGCTAGTCCAAAGAAAAGAACAAAAACAGAAGATATTACTGATATGAGTACACTTGGTAGAAAATACAAAGCTAAGAATGCAAATTTTGATTCTTTGGAGCAAAAAGATGAGCCAGTAACAATTGAAGCCACTAAGTTTAGTGTACTTAGTCCAAATACACTTGAGGTAACACAGGTTAGAGAGTTGACATCAGTTACTGCTAAAGATACTGATAAGATGGCATTTATGGAAGCAGTTGCTAGTGGATACATGAATCCTGAAAATGGAATGTTCAGAGACCCAGATACAGGCCTCTATATGAATTTTCAGAGTGCACTTACTCAGGGTTATATCCACCCAGGTTCAGCAAAAGTACAGACAGGTGCTGGCAACTTCATAGATTTGAAAGAAGCTCTGGACTCTGGCATAATAGATAAAACAGGTATTATGATACACTCTGATAGAACTGCGACTTTAGAGGATTTGATACAGACTGGAAAACTTCAAGAAGTCATTCCTGAAGTTCATGCAGCTTCCTCTCTAGTAATGAAAACAACAGACAAGATCAATGTTGAAGCAGTTGTTGATCCAAGAAATAATTCAGCCTGTAGTCTTAGCTCAGCACTTGATACTGGATTGATCAATCCACATGATGGAACATATACAAATCCGAAAACTGGTGAAGTCTTCACAATATTGGATGCTTTGAACTTTGGCTATATTCAGGGTCAAGTCGTAGATAGCATAACAATGAAGGAAGGCTTATCAAAAGAAGGCTTTGATGCAGAAGTTACCTTCTCAGAAAAAAAGAAAGTTAAGGTTGCGGCAGTTTTTGATACCAATACAGGTGAAAAACTATCTCTTCATGAAGCAATCAGACAAGGCATCATTGATAATGATGAAGGAAAATACAAAGATACAAAAACAGGTAAAACAATGCCTCTTTCAGAAGCAATGGAACAGCATTATGTCACGGCCAGTGAAATAGATGCAAATATGAAATTGTCTGAAGAATACCAGAAATTTACAGACAATACTATTACACAGACAAAGTCTTTAGATGTGACAACAGTAATAGATCCAGCTACAAACATTGAATTAAGTATTCCTGAAGCTGTTGAAAAAGGGATATTTAATGTAGAAGTAGGTGTTGTAAGAAATCTGAAAACTGGAGAGGAAATGGTTATATCAGATGCTATTAAGAGAGGGTTTTTGAAGGGTTCCCAAACTTCAAGAAAAAGTGGCATATTTGCTGATACTTTGCCAAAAACCTATGTTCATGAAAAAGAGACATCTCATTTAAAGTCTGTGTATGACCATGACCAAGGTAGATTTATACCGCTGAAACAAGCCATAGAAAAAGGACTCATTGATGAAAGTCGAGGACTGTATATAGCAGATAATGGGAAATCAATCCCAGTTAGTCAGGCAGTAGAGGAAAAGTTAATTGAAGTTGAAACAAATTCATTTCCAAAAGAGGCTGAGTTCATTCAAGAAAAAAAATCATTTACAATAAGGACAGTTGTGGAACCAGTATCCGGAAAACGGATTGCAGCATCTGAGGCTATAGACAAGGGAATATTAAACTTGAAAGCAGGTACCTTTTTTAATCCAATTAGTAATCAAGCCTTGTCTATACCTGAGGCTGTTGAAAAGGGCCTAGTAGAGGCAGACACATGTTCAGAATTTTCTCCTGCACCATCAGTTTTGAGGCCTATAAGTGTTCAAGTTGATAGTGGTAAAAAAACATTCACTGTGACAAAAGTACTTGATTCACGAACCAATGAAGAAATGTCTGTCACTGAAGCTGTGTCGCAAGGAATTTTAGACCAAACGATGTGCAAGTATAGGGATCCAAAAACAGGCCAGACTATCCCTCTACGAGAAGCAGTACTCAAAGGATTTGTGAGTGTCGATCAAATACCAAACATACCATTGAAAACTGATGTTAAACAACAAGCAGTTTTTGTCAAAAGTATAGTAGACCCAACTACAGGCAAAGAGTACAAGCTTAAGAAAGCTGTTGAAAAGGGACTTTTTGATCCTGATAGAGGATTGGTGCAAAATAAACTGACTGGTGAAAATGTTTGTCTTGATGATGCTGTGAAGCTTGGCCTTGCAAAAGTAGAGCAGGGACCAGGTGTGACAGAATACGAGGTAGTTAAAGGAATTTTAGTTGAAAAGGTAAAAGATCCATTGACAGGAAGAGATCTGCCTGTTATAGAAGCTAAACGGAGAGGTATTTTGAATTCCGAATCTGGCTTTTATATTGACCATAAAACAAATACTCACATGACAGTTGAAGAGGCTTTGAATAACGAGCTCATAAAGGGAAGAAAAACAGGCAACACAGGGATATCAAACACAGAGAAAAAAGATACAAGGCAATTAACAGTGACACAAGTTCTTGATACAAGAACAGGTGTTGAAGTATCATTAAAAGAAGCAGTTAAAAGAGGTCTTATTGATGAAGACCTTGCAACTTACATAGATCCAAGAACTGGTCGCAACTATCAGCTAGAGGATGCTATGAAGGAAGGCTTTGTTTCAGGATCTGTTGAAATGACAGTTGCCACTAAAACACAGTTTTCAGCACCTCCGACTAGCACTACATATAACATCAAAACGGTTACAGACACTTCATCTGGGAAAAAGCTTCCTGTTGCAGAAGCCATGAAAGCTGGAATCCTAGGGCCTACTGGACAATTTGTAGATACCAAAAAGGGAAAGGTCATACCAGTTTCTGAGGCTATTAAAGCGGGTCTTGTAGAAACAGAAGTTAGTAAAGACAAAGGACAGAAACAGAACTATTTTAAACTGGATATTCCAGGGTCAGACTTGCAAAAAGTAACATTTACACGGGCACTTAAAAGCCAAATCATTAATGGAATGGATGGAACCTTTACAAATCCAAACACTGGTAAAGTAATGTCTGTTGATGAAGCAGTTATGTCAGAGGTGTTGGTGTCAGACTCGGGACAACCCTTTAAGTTTAAATCGCCCAAGAAGGATAGAGTCACATACAGTTTGCAACAGGCTTTCAAGAGTGGACTACTCGATCCAGAAACTGGTCTGTTTTGGGACGTGAAAAAGGGAAAGTCATACACTGTAGATGAAGCTCTGAAAAAGGGATATTTGTCACCATTGGCAAATAAGACATTGACAGAAAAAGGTTCTGTTGTTCTTGTTAAAAGTGGATGTGTACAACCACTTACAACTACAATGATTGTTTTGGATCATGAATCATCCATTAAACCAGTGTCAAGAAAGGAAGAAAAAACCATACCGCAACCATGTGATGTAAGTGATTCATCAAGAATCAGTGGTGTTTGTTCAGCGGACCCTTGCATTGAATCAAATGTGCCAGAAGATAAACCTTCTAAAATAGAAAATACAGATCAAACTTCTTCTGAAAGAGATGTAACAGTGTCAGAGGCAATTAAGAGTGGCTTGATTGATTTTTCACATGGTGAGTATATTGATTCAAGTACAGGGGAAAAAATGTCAGTAGATGAAGCTGTCATTTGTGGTTTTATTGAAATGGACCAGCCCAAACTATTGCCACATGTGAAGCTGGGCAAAAGTTTGAACCCACCTATGTCAATTACAAAGGCCATTACTAGTGGTCATTTGGATAATGCTGGTCTGTTTACAGATTCAGTCACAGGACAGATGATTGAATTGCAGCAAGCAATACAACTGGGATATATTCAACCAAAATTAAGTGAAGATGATAATGACCTTGAGGATGGAGATTTATATGATGGAAAATCCAAAACAATTGATAAAATAAGGCCAGATGAAATAGTTATTGTACAAGAAGATACACCATTTTATCCTAAACAGAAAGTTGTGTACAAAGATGGCAAAATGGTATCCAAAACGTCTACAGAGGTACTGGTTTCTGAAGGATCAGCTACTTATGTGACTCAACCAGGTTTTTTCATAGACTCAAGTGGTAAAGTAATGAATACATGCACTGGAGAGCACATGTCTATGCCGGAGGCAGTAAAATGTGGTATCGTGGATATTGAAGCAGTAGAGGGCACAGTAGAAAGAAGGATGTATGGGAGCACAATCATACCGCCATGCCTGGAAGATTCTGATTCTGAAAATTCGGTGAGATTACTAACTGTTGTAGAATATAACAATTCATATCCATCAATGTTATAAGCTATTGGGATCTTTCTTTGCCTTATGCAATTACTTGCAACAAGACAAGTAATCAAATAGAATTTAATCATAAGGGAGGAAATTACTGCAATATTTATACTATTTTACAGTGTATGATAAATGTTATTTTGATTGGTTATACTGGTAGGAAACAATTCTAGTTTCTTTCACACTGCATAAGGTGCTCCTAATAGCTTATACAATGTGAGCATGCAATAGTAAGTCTTATTTTAGGTGGTGTTCATGTGTATGTATATTATTTGCATTTTCACATATCACATTTTTTCATATTTATCAATTATGTGCTGGTTATAATTTTCATAATTTTAATGGTATGCCTTATATTTGATTATAATATATTATGTGCTAAAGTGGTCTATCTCCATTATAGTAATGCTGTTTTCGTTTCAGCTGTTTTTGATTTGTTTATTTTTCAGGGTTGTAACTTTAGCCAACAGAGCTGTTAACAAACAAAATAAGTAAAATGATAATTGATTTGATAATTACATACAAATCTAGTTAATGGTATGAAAAGAGGGTTCTTATTAAAAACATCCATTTTTGTCGAGCCCGCTTGCGGTGAGCGAGACATAGCTGTCCAAATGGCTGTTGAGTGTATGTGTGTGCG
>JAULCE010095319.1:0-12667 GCA_032359355.1 Macoma nasuta | reverse complement strand
CCATGCTGCTTGAAATTTTAGAAAAATGGTTATAGAGATTATTTTTAAAAATCCGGAAACATCCGGAGATCTCCGAAAAATTCCGGAGAAACGGTAGGCCTGGAATAAGCCAGAGAGCAGGAATATTCCTCCTGGGAGAAATGATTTCGATAACGTTTTTGGACCGTCAGAGAAACATAATTCTATGTCATATGGGAGAACGCTTTCAAGCCGACCATTTCTCCGGATTTTTCCGGAGTTTTCCAGATTTTTCCGGTTTTTAGAAATATTCTCTATAACCTATTTTTCTAAAATTGCAAGCAGCATGGGTCACAATGAGACGCCGTGTTACACGGCGTCGCAATAGGATCCAAGCTGTTTGCAAAAGCCATCATAGTTTCTTCCGTAGCACACATAAAAGGGAACATTTGCCAAGATCTCCGGAGTTTTCATGGTCCAGTTATGGTCACCCTGCGCTTTTATCTCCCGATTTAATTCTGATCATGCGGCTGTCATTGTCGCCGGCTGAACTCTTCGTCATCTAAATTCTTGAACCTTGTTAGCGTTGCTTCAAATTGAGAGAAAATTTGTCTCGGTGTCAAACAGCAAGGCTCCAGGTCAGACGTCGAGTAACTCGGCGTCTAAGGCGGATCCAGGCTGTTGAAAATTTCTTTGTCGTCGCGATAAGAACGATAGGGTTTAACACTAGCGTATAAGAAATACAAATAATATGGGCCACGTCACGCGAAAAGGGGCACTGTTGAGTAATGATAATATCACCATGGCCCCTTAGGCCATTGCAGCTCCTGTTGGCGCCTACGTTTCAGATGACCCTTTTGAAAATATTGTGTGAAATGAAGCATTTGATACTTCATTTCGCACAAATATATTTAAAACTCATTCAAAAATGTAAGTTGCATTTGTCAGATTATTTCATTGTTAATAAGTCTAAATAAAGCATGTGGAATAAAGGGTTAGCGCCTTCCAATATTTCTCTACTCTTCTGGTGGTGTAGTACTTCTGCTTACGAGCATGTCTACTTTCACGATACCATACTATTTTAGTATTGTTTTAGTATCAAATTGAGCACCTGCTATTTACGGCTGTAGTGGCATATTCAAACAGTTTAGTACCTGATCAGACGCCAATTAATTCTGCCTCTGATCTGAACCCAAAATAATTAACACTCGGTTCAAAATTTCACCAAATTTGAAATATAATTTTAAAGACTTTCAAAAGATTTCGAAAAGAGTTTAATAGTGTCAACATATCTAGAACTAATGCCGTGCACAATGTTATTGTAAGGAGCACAATACATCAAGTTTTCTGACTTTTGAAAACGTTGCGGGAAATGGAGATATGCTCTACATAATCCAATTTCGCAGACCGCTTTTAAAACCAATTTAAAAAATTCGTTTCTCCTATTTAATTTTCTTGTTCATCATGTAATGCCGTAGAGAATGAGTTAAACAATAGCCTATGGAGTAAAGTGTTAACTTTTATGGTTTGGTATTGTTTTCATCTCTTCACAAGAGCTCAATTAAGCCGTCATTCAAATTGAGATTTTTGCTCTTAACACGTTACTATAACTGAAACGTAATTTGAATATTGAACTTGGCACACACATATATATATATATATATGTCGATTTTTCGATTCTGTGTCTCTACTGACATATTTGTCATAACAATTCTATTATCAAACGGTTTCATCTGCATTCGACTTTTCTATATTCATGTGTGTTACATAGTTTATGTCCAAAAAAAAAGGATCAAACTCTGTTTTTCGGCAAACAAGAGATATAAGTTTCATATGAACACCAATAATTGTTGAAACAGACTAAACATGGAATACAATGGAATATAATGGATTGTTCAAAGATAATTGTGAACCGCTTATCATGCTTCATGCGTTTTTGTTATTTCACTTCACATATTACATTTGATAGAACGCTATTCTATCCCATTTCAACATAGACGCAACCTAAACGAAATACAAATGATATGAACAAATGAAACAAGTCATGCATTTTTTATAACGATGTACAGTAACAACTCGTAAATCCGAAGCCATTAATTCGGTAACTTTGCTATCCGAATGTGGTGTTCTGGTTTCAAACTTATTTGTAAACAGTGAATACCAATATAAACAGACTCCTGTAGCAGCGCTCTAATCAGCTCTGCACTGTGTGTAATGTTATATATCACAAGAAATTCACTTTGAAAAATAAACATTTCAAAATTGTCAACAAAAAGCATTCAGTGGGTAAACTCTGAAATCGTTAATCTCTAAATTTGGTTTATCCAGTTTTTTTGTAGACAACCAACGTGTCCGGATTAACGAGACATCACTGCATTACAATGAGTGTAAAAGTGTTAGGAATCGGACCTGAGTAAATTGGTGGATGATCTGGCCCCATATTGATTGTATAGGTTATCGGTGCTAATTTTTAATCAGTATTATATTCGAATTTCGGTCGTTAAAACTTATAAGAACTGGTCTTGCAACTTCGACATGTATCCACCATAAACCTTATGTTTTGTTTAAAAGTATAATTTCGATTAAAGACTCAATAAAGAATAAAGTAGAATAAAGTAGAATTAACTCGTTAACCGAGTTTGCGATAGCAAGACCCATTTTAAAGTCGATTGGTAACCATACATTTTACACATTATAGGACTGAGTTGTGACGCATTATTTATGACTACAATAAATACAGAAGTAGCATTTCAATTTATAACCATAGTTGTAGATTTGAATTTCTAATGCCCACGTTCACGCAATACAGCTTACTTGATTTAAAACTGAGCCCTAACATCTGAATTCAAACTATTTGCTATGATTAGACTGTTAGCAATCTAGTTGTTTTGAATTTAAATTGGGGCAAACTTTAAATGTGGTGTCTGCAACTATTGTGAGATCAAAACAGGAAACGATTTTTCTTAGATAGTCCCAAATCAGACACCGCATGAAAATATGGCGCCGAATCTTGGAATGCAATGTACTCGTTATGGATATACGTGTCGATAAAGTCAATGTCTAATAAAAACAATGCTAAACAGATGTAAATTAAAGACAATCTCATCAATTAATTTCTGGATAAAGTTTAATGATGGGATTTTCTATATACGGTTAACGCGAATTATTAATTTGAACTGATACAGACAAAATTGCTTACTAAGAAGATAGAAGCCCTCATCAACTATCGGTTTAGGATTACAAACTACGTAACAATCCTCTTAAAAGAGACACTTAAAACTATATAAGAAATTAACCAAGGGAAAATGCCTTAATAAACTTGGAAATATGTAGTCAGATGTGTTGATGGGAATGGTTCATTAGTTAGTATGCTTGTATATATTAAATGGGTGTGAATAAGAGGCAGGAAATTGGATAGAGAAAAGACAAAAAGAGTTCAGGAACAAGATATAAAACAATTGCTGAAAGAAAATGGAGGATTTGGTTCAGATAAAGATGATTTTTACATGTCCTTTCAAATGGATTTAAATACGATCAACTCTCGTTATGCCGAAGTTGGCGGGAGTATTTAGATGTAATTCAAACTAATACATGGTGATTGGTCAGACACACTCTTGAATTAAATGCTTGAATCAGCACAACGGACTTGTACTCGTATACGAGTGTTTATGCAGTACTTTTTCGACTTTACATTACGGGAACTGGAAACCGATTGTTTTGGAAGTATTTGAAGAGGATACATTATTGAATATTCTATGAACTGTAGCATACAGTGTATAACCTGACCTAGGTTTGCAAACTCAGAATACTAGTTTTCGAACTAAGACACGTTTTAGAACTAAATACCTGTAGGGTCCAACACAATAAATTTAAAGGCTAGACAACATCCATTACCTCTGTCGTTACGATAAATATGTTTTAAACAGTGGGATTCCTGATCGCACATTCGTTAAAGCGCTTATCATACCAATCGCGACCAAAATGATATCGTTAACCAGCTTGGACCCGGATCAGACGCCGACTATCTCTTCGTTTGATCCGGCACTAAGTTAGTTGACACAAAGTTTCATCAAATTTTAAACGAAATGAACAAGGTTAAATGATCAAGCATTCGGCAAGATAAGGGTTAAACAAAAGTACATTAAATACAAGATTGAATCCTCTCCTACAACGACGTTGGCACCGAAATAATGCATTTAAATTCTCGTTAAATACAAATGAAGGCTGCAGAAATCGTGCATGTCGGTAAAACATATTTTACTGCCTAGAATCTTCTCTATTATTTGATGTCTACGAGTGCGCGCGTAAACAAGTATTAACCTTTAGCACGCACAGTCAATTGTCGTCTGCAGCAATGTGTCAAAGTTTAATTGTATAGATATGTATTTTGAAAATTTATTAAGATTGATAACAGTTTGGTTTGCGATGACATACCGACTAAAATGGTGTCTCTTCACTTCATCAAAAATATCGTCAGCACTGAGTTAACAACATGATATAGAAGTTTCATCTTCATTCGACTATTCACGACCGTATGCATTGTGGTGATTTGGACAAACAGCTTGGATCCTGGATCTGAACACGATTAAATCGGTGTCTGATCTGGATTCAAACTCTCTGACCCGGACTAAAATGTCACCCAAAATAAAAGTAATCGAATGAAGATTACTATTTTAGAAGACAAGAGTTCGAGCAGACGACATTTTTTCGCAGCGGGTAAAATGTTTATTTATTGCAGCGTCGGGGTCCTGGTAAATGCAAACCAATGCTCGGGGCTTTCAGTAGAGCACCGTATCACTGATTGAATAATAATATTTCAACCATCATATTTTCTGCTAAAGTCGGTGTCTGCTCAAAGTTATGTCTACTTCCTTTTTCACAGTCGACCAACTCTTAATAGTTTGTGAACATATTTGCAAGCTTAAAAGTATGTAAAAATGTTTCACGATTGCCTATCATTTATAATCCTGATCATACGCCGCGTTACTCGTCGTCTGATCTGAATAAAAGCTGGTTGTATATTTACGAGTGAGCACGATCTGCAGGATAAAGGTTGAGGTTAACACTCACCACGGTTAAATATACACATACAAACGACCAATATCCTGATCAGACACCAGAATACCTCGGGGGAGCGTATACAGTGAATTTTCGACAACTCGAAATTCGATAACTCGAAATCCTAATTTGTCGATCTTTTAAGCTGCACCAATATTACAATTGTATTGCTTTTAACACTTGTATCGGGGTTGTGGCAACTATTTCTACAAGTCAAAATCAACCCGAAGTGCGAATTCGCACTTCGGGTGATTCTGACTTGTAAAAATATTCCCCACAACTTCGAGTTATCGAGATTTTACTGTAGATTGATATCATTCAAATGAAAAGAATAATCATTCCTAATTTAGATACATGAATTTAGAGCTGTGAAGTAGATTTCAAATACACTCGAACTTTGTTATGTCGAAGTAAGGGGACTGTTTCTAATATTTCGAATAACCCAAAGTTTAGCATCGGATTGAAGCAATTATATAAAATACTCTACCACATATTCACCAAGGAAAGTTGCATGTTTTGGTTCAGATCGTAGTTTCGGTTAATACATGCTTTCGAACTAACCGAAATCAAGAAAACGAAATTCGAATGAAGAAAGCTAGCTACTTCCTTTTACAACACTGAAACGTGCCTAAATCGGTGTTTGTTTACAAGCTACTTCACAGACATGGAGTCTCATGGCATATATTTGAAACGTGGGACAGCGATAGATTTAGTGTCAAACAATAACACACGGATGCAAACTTTCTATATTCTAAATAAGTTTTGTTCCCGCTAACAAGGCATCAAATAATGTGATCATCATATGACGATTACATTCTATCAATACTAAATCGTATATTTCGATTCAGACGTGTGAGCGTTCAATTTTATAAGAACATGTTTCTAAGTGTGAACAAGTGAGAGCCGATGTGAAAATTACACAACACAAGCTCCCAACAATGTACTGGATACCTAAACTTCATAAGAAACCATACAAAGCACGTTTCATTGCAAATTTAAGCTCTTGTTCCACTACTGAACTGTCATTGCTATTAACATCTTGTCTAACTAAATTGGTGAAATCTTATCAGAATTCAGGAATTAATCTATTTTGGTCAAAACTCTAATGAAGTCTTTGTTCTTATAACCGGAAATAATAATTGAATTTGAACTTTGGGTTATACGAACTAATCATATCAAACTAGTCACCTCAAACGTTGTTACATATTAAAACAGCAAAACCTTTGTTTTCCATACGATCATATTTTCGGTTACAGCAAGTATTCGTCGAGAGCTAATTCGAGACAACGAGGTGCGTTTGTATGTAGAATTATGACGCCTATTGGATAACGCTGAAAAAGTCAAACCTATCGCAGACACGAAATTGACAACAAGTTCAATCTAATGTAGCACGCTGATAATTGCATGCAGCGATATCCCATCACAGTGGAACAAACAATAAATATCCCCACCCTTTATCCTTCAACGCGTTTTTTGAAATGCCACACTTTCAATGGAAACCTGATATATCTGCAATTTCCTGGTGATACGGAGGTAAAGCAATATACTTTACCGAATATGATATGAATTTTAACAATTGCCGATGGAATAAAGTTTGATAAATCCGCAAAGGAAAGACGATTCTAACGAGTGGTTACTCCAAAGTGTTCGGTGAAAAATTAAGGATTCTTATCAAAAACTGTATCATTTACGTCAATTATTGGACGCTGGAGTGTCTTGACGACTCATATATATATCCAAACTATATGCAATGAAATTAATAATGTGCATGCAGTATACAAACGGTGTAACACTTTTCTAGTGATGTACAGTCTGGCCTCGTTATTTCAAAGTAAGTGAGACTATTCACAGCAGTGAGATTGTTTCAGCTTTACAGTATGACAACATGGCATCAATAATGACCATCCACTTCTGGTAGAAACTAATTATGTGACTTTAAGTGTTATCGCATGTGTCTTACAAAATGTTAATGTGCACACTGGATACATCTAATTTGAACAAACCGGAAGAGACACAAAACTGAAAAACAAAGTCATTATGTTTCATTTTTGCATTTACAATGTTCAGAAATGTCAGACTGATATTTCGTTTCGAACTTTACTTTGAATGTTAGGTTTCATTGCAGTTTAGTTAAGCATCTATAGCATATTCAAAGTATTTTAGTGCCAGTAAATCTTTAATGCTATAAGCAATTTCGTCAAATAACATAGGTCGAATCTAAGGTGTGTATCCTCACTATAAAGGGTAAACTTGTTAATCCCTCCGAAGCCTCTAGAATATATTATCTATACTGAAAAAAACGCTTTCCTTTCAAGAATGTGCGCACTTTTTTTAACAATTTGATCTTTAGGATTTTCTTAATTTTCATAGACAAGTGCAATCTGTTTTTTATCCAAACTAAAGTATCAATTAAAACATATAGCAGTTGGTGTTGGCTATTTTTATGAATTCGAATCATTCAAATTCGACCTTCGGATATTTCGAACTTATGAAAATATTTCCGCTATTTGTGAATGTAGGTTTGAGAATCGAATCTGTATATCGGATACTCATCTGTTGAAAAAAGCAATTAGCGTAAAAATAGATACTTTTTTATCCACTTCAATTGCCGTCCATCACTAAAAATTCTGTAACAAAAAACAGAAGCGCCTTTAAATGTCTCTGTAACTGATGACCATTGAATACACTGAAGGACGTACAACATTTCCTCATAACGATCAAATGCTCCAAATCATACAATGATTTCAATGCAATTACAAATTGGATTTTCCTATTACCTAAATTTTCATTTTTATCAGTTTTAGTCTAAAAACAGATTGTAGAGGAAAGGGTTAACGTAATCAATAATAAAACCCAAGTGTTAGTGGCAGAAATGGTCGGTTAATCCCATTCCAATTATAATGCCACAAACTGCTTAAAACTTGTGCCAGGATTTTTGCGTTCACTTTCAATGAATACGATTTTATTAACGCTAATCCATGCATATATTATCCATAGTTATTTACCTGACCGGATGGAGCTAACATTTTGACATCGGAAAATAATTTGCATATTGTTTTAGGGTGATCAGATTGTTCCGTAAAGTTAGTTTAATCTACGACACATGCGCAAATCGAGTAGCACCGTGCTTCGATTCAAATATCTCGTTTTACAAAATGTAGTAATTATGTTATTTTCCGTGTGCACATTACGCACAATAACATAGACCAAAATGGCCAGAGTGTCTTGACTATTGCAGAAACATGCACATCTGCTAATAGTCTGGTAACTGTTCATATCCTGAGCAATCCAATATATAGCCGAACTTACGTTTAATCAGTAAAACTACGAATGTAGCTGAGACATTAGACACGTTGAGTAAATGTTCGGAGAAACCTGGTATTAAAGTCTGGCATCTTAAACCATGCACTCCTTACCAGTTATTTTCTGCAAAATGACCAGTATGTTCTGCATTGTCTACTGAATCAGAAGCATAATGTTCTCAGTATAAATCACATGAGAGTTCTGTATAAATTAAATGAGTGATTCAAACGTGTGCCAAACTATAGCCGATACATTTAAATTTAAATTAATTTATTAGGTATTAATGTGAATGGACTAAAAATATAATTAATGTTACATTGACAAGTATCAAATAAAGTCAATCATGACAAGCATCTCAATTGTATCAATTAAAATGTACCAGCATATTTGGTTTTGTCTTTTGAAACATAATTACCAATATCCAGATGGACAAGATGCGTTTTAAGAGAGATTAAAGGTAATCAGTCCTTTTAAGATGTCAACAATGTTAGTGTGTGGATACTATTCATTGATAAAGCTGCAAGAAAACTATATAAAAAGTTTGGAAAAAGTATTGCTTAAATATTGTTTAAATAAATTGTTTCAACATTTCAGTTCTGAATAAAATACAGCTCTGAAACATAAATAAATGAATTTGATATTGTAGAAATAATTTTAATAAAGTCTATGTAATTTCAGCTCATGTTCATAGTCTTCATTTACTATATCACTTGTTGGTATCATGTATTCGAACCCTAATGGTATCACAATGAAACCGTAATATTAACCTCTCGGGTTTTCATCCTCACAGATGTACTCATATACATTTTATGGATATCAATGTGGAAACGAAATAAACAAATATCAGGTTTGGATGAATCCTCATTAATATTCATCATATTTTGCATTATAACTTTAACTTAGACAACGTATTGTTTTTAGGCAACTTTATCACTTAACTGATTATCTGTGTATAGTATCCTTTAAACAGTGTTTCATATTTCGTAATCTTGCTATGTCGCCCTAATAGTGTTTCTTTGAAAGACTCAACAATTGTCAAAAAAAATTGATTGCCCCTCTGAGTAGATGGTTGTTTGTAGGGGCATGGTACCTTAGCCACGATGTGATCCCTCATACATAATTGTTAATTTTAAAGCATAAAGGAGAGTATATGTAAAAACTGGCGCCAGCCAGTGATGAAAATTCATTTCACTTGCAGTTGCATACATTTGTAGCATGTCACAAGTTTCTTCAATTACACAATAACACGTTTCCTTTTTCATTTGTTAGCAGTTGATGACGGATGAATTATCGATTAAATTCATATGTAGTCATTGAGTAAAGTTTGAATTCGTAAAGTTTGAAAATAGAAACATATAATACATATCGTTGTTCGTCCATAAGCAGATACCGGTAGGAAAAGTGAGTATTTTGTTCATTATGAGCATATGCTCCAGCTCCCAGAAAGGTTGATATTTTACCTTAGATATTCATCAGATAATTTCATTTTGGATTCAGTCTAAATATACCATATAAGGTTAATCATTTGTTTGTTCCTCGCCATCAAATTAGAGCATTAAACGCAATATTACTTCTTTATACATTTACATTGGCCGCTGGCTGAGAAAAGTGCCCTTACGACATCAAAACAAACTTTCCATGACGTCGTTATAAAATGACGTAGTACTTACGACATGTGTATCTCAACCTCACATCAATTGCAAATAAACGATATTATAGATGCATCTTGACGAAAGTAAAGAATTAAAGCATGTTTTATTTTGTCCATCGCCCCCTTTTACAATGAACTTTGCGCCATTGTGTACGAGTCAAATCAGTACATATTTGCGGTTAAATATGATATGGTTGAAAAAGTATTTCATATATAGCATCCAAATGATGTCTATTCTAGTGAGTATGAGAAATGGTTGTTCCAGTGAGGGTTTACCGTATACATATTATATAATCAGCTTTTACCCAGATGAGACGCCGAGAGACTCCTCGGCAGGTCCTTACTGTTTGACACTCGTACAGTAGATACTATTGTAAGTAGATTAAAATAAAAATACGAAGATGACATTTTACCAAACAAACACTATTGCGGCATGCCAAGTGTTGATAACGTATCTGTCTGCTCTTGCAATGTGTAAAGTTAAACGAAGAAAGGTCGACCTATTGCTAAATTTGGTTTTCTAATGCATTTTAAACGAAACAGTATCCTTTATATATTTATTTCAGTTAAGCCAGACTTATTTCTGCTTTCCTGTGAGCTTCACATAGAATGTCCCGGAATAATTCAGCACTAACTTTAACATGTTTTACATAACTTGAGATTCAAATGTTTATTCCCAGGGTTTGTTTCTTGTTATCCTGTCAGTTGCGACATTTTCTCCAAGATTTATACCATTGATGGGTTTTGTTTTTTGGACTACATCTGTTCCTAAATTTGCAACAAGAGCACTTTACTTGAATATCAGATAGGCAAGTTCATAAAGGTCGAATTTATCGTTAAGTCGAGAGGAAGTTTAGTTTAAGGAAAGCTTTTCTTTCACATTTAACACTTTATCCTATAGAAGAACATTTTTCGCGTGTCTATAGCACTTTGAGTTTGTTGATATGTGATACAGTTTTGAGAACTAGTTTTGTTTCTTCAAAGTACCCGAAGATCGAAAGTAATTGAAAGTTTGGGAAATTCGAATCTATAAAATAACTTCCGCTAGCTTTGACATAACGAATGGCGACTTTATATATATATTGGGAATGACTAGAGACAATGGCATTTCAGTTTCTGAGTAGAAACTGCATTAACTTCATCATAGCCACAATCATAAAAATCGCGAGTTTCAACTTGATCACAGGGTACTTACGTAATGTGTTCGAGGTCGATTCGGTGTCCGCACTTCGGCATTTTAAATTCGGTTTAGTCGGTTTTATGCTTTAACGGAACGAAAGTTTTACTCAAAACCATAGGATTTTGCTTTGTGGATACTTGTCGAGTTTGTAGGTGTGTCTGTGTGGCACAAGAATTTCAACCACCGCTTAGCCCTAGCAGTAGGGTAAGAGGCATATTATTGGACCAAAACATGAATCTGGAGTTTCTGCTTCTCTGATTCTCCAGCAGGTATAAAGTTTAAGCCTCCATATACCAATGTGTTTTATCTCGATGTAAATGAGATGTGGATCCAGCTACTTTTTTTCCTGAAAGGAGCAATATGACATATACAGTCTCGCGGTGCGGTAAAACCCATCTCACTTTAACTCAACCTGTTGAAGTTGGCAGAACTTTTTTCTATTAGTTAAAATTACCCGAAGTAAGAATTTATTCAAACTTCGGGTGATTGTTACTTATAAAAACAGTTCCACCAACTTCGAAGTAGTGAGTGTTGACTGTATAATACTATGTCTTTTCAACGGACTGCTGTGCTTTTGTTTTATCAAGTATGTCTTGTTAATATAATGACGTAAGTTGTGAGTTTCACCAAATGACACTTAATGCTTGCGTTCGTCATCAGTTTTGTGTCTTTCAAAAAAGGGTAGTATAACAACTGGTAGTTGTGTGTTTCTTACTTTTAGTAATTTCGCAATAGAGTTTTGCAATAGAGGCACCAAAAGCGTAAGATCGGAATCGTTTTTGTAATTCATTACTTGACCTTAAGGTTGAATTATTCTCTTAAGAATAATAACGATTAGTTGGTAATCAAGATAACAGATAGACACCATTATTATTATCTGTAGGGAATCAGTTAATTGCACCATATCATTAAAATATGCAAAAATTATTAATTGCTCAAAATCAGTTGATTGCATAATGCAGAAATATTGTATCGAAATATTTTTTGAAAACGTTTTTTTTTTAAATCTTCAGAGAAACTTAAATACAATGAACGTGTGATTTGACAGTGGGGGGACGCTATCATTTCCCAATCTAACCCTTATCCTGCCGCCAAAGAAATAGTCTCGTCTGCTTTATCTTTTAACCTTGTGCAATTCTTTTGAAATCTTGTAAAGCTGTTCCCTGGTGACAAACAGTTTGAACCCGGCTCATGTGCCGAGTTACTCGGCGTCTAATCCGGATCCAAGATAATTGACGATATTACATTTGTCGCGATCGGCGTGATAAGGGTCCACTCCGATAATGTTGCTAAAATTTTCGTCGACTGATATTGTTGTCTCCTTGATATTTTAACTAACTTAGTGTTGCTTCAGATAAAGTGAAACTTTGCCTTAGTGTCAAGCAGTATGTCTCCGCGTCAGACGTGGAGGCGGATCCATGTCGTATGAAAATAGCGTTATCGTCGCGATAGGAATGATAAGGGTTAAGCACTAATGTGGTGCATATGTACTCCAAGTATTAGGAAATACTACACTT
>JAULCE010095208.1:0-12668 GCA_032359355.1 Macoma nasuta | reverse complement strand
AATAATCAAAGGGCCATAACTCAGTAGGAAATTCATGGAGCCCGAAATTGCATACGTCTTGCACATCTCCACTTCATAGTGACACATCACATCAAGTTTCGTTGAATTCCATTCATTTGTTTCTGAGAACTAGGGCTGACAAAAACGGGACACACGGACAGACAGACGGACGGACATATCTACAAACATAATGGAATTGAGTGACTTCCGACTGATCAAACACACCTTATTTGGCTAAAATTAGTCACATAAACCAAACAAGAGCCGTCACTGTAAGTGACATATGCCCCCAACATGATACCAACATGTAAGCTTTACCTTTGAAGAAAGACAAGAACAGGTGTTGTATGCTTGAAGGTGTCTATTAACATTTTGTTTTCTTAGTTAAACAGATGCAGCACTTTGAACTTTGATCTTTTAGTGTGACCTTGACCTTTGACCTGATGACCCGAGAGTTAGACACGTCGAGAGTAAGACACGACGCACCTACAAATGGTGCTTTACAATTCTGTGAAGTTTAATTCAAATCCATTCAAACAATAAAACCGTTATGGCTGAAACACGAAATAAACACCGCAATTTGAAATTTGACCTTTAAGTGTGACATTGACCTTTGACCTGAGGACCCTAGAGTTAGACGCGACATACCTTCCCATGGTGCTTTCAATTCTGTGAAGTTTGATTCAAATCCATTCAATAATACATACGTTATGGCCGAAACACGAAATTTGAAATTTGACCTTTAAGTGTAACCTGAGGACCCGATATAGACGTCACACAATTTCTCATGGTGCTTTACAATTCTGTGAGGTTTGATTCACACGACACACGAAACGGGAAGGCCTAACGAACGGACGGACGGACGAATGGGTGGACAGTACAATAAACCGAAATATGGACAAATTTATGTGGCTATCATAGCAAATTCTCTTGTTTTAATCAAGAATGAAAGGTCACCAAAATGATTACTTAACATAATGATAGTAAATAGAGGGCCTTAACCCTAATGATAGTTGAATTGGGTCTTTGTTCTAATATAGGTTCGTAAACCTAATGATAGTAACGGACACTCTAGTCACACAAACCCGTTATGTTAGAGCAAACGGACGGACAGACGGACAAAACGGCGACTATATGCTCCCCCCAAATTCTATGGAGGAGCATAATGACCACGAGAGGAAATCAAGAATGACCTCATCTGGTACTTGACCGCTATGCTTGAAGCAATATTGGAAGAATCAAAATTTGCTTTTCAACTATATTGAATTGACATCTGAATAGGCATCTTTAAAATTAAAACTATTTATTTTGAGACACATATTTGCATGCTGTGATAATTTAAACATACAATTCTTTAGCAGTAGCATTCAAAAATTGCATAACTTATTTACATTGCGACACAGATATACATCGCATGATAGAAAATGTGTCCATAGGACACAGATGCACCCACTTCCGCTTTGTCAAACATGCATTAATGTTACAAAATCAAGGCCCATAACTCCGTAAATATTACTTTTGGGCGGATGAACATACCCAGGTGTACAAGTTCACACCCTGAATAAAATATCCATGAAGTTTCAAGTCTGTAGTACAACCGCTTTTAGAGTTATGCAAGACACAAACTTTTCGGGACGTACCTACGGACGTACGGAAGGATGTAAGGATGTATGTACGTACGTGTATATGGACGGACGGACGGACAGACGGACAAAGGCAAATCTATATGCCCCCTCTTTAAGTGGTGGGGGCATAAAAACAATCAGAAAATGTTCGCAAATCAGTGTTAAAAGTCACACGGCAGTATGTAATACTTTACACAAATTTATATGTACAGACAATATGTTCACTTTGTTTCAATATTGTGCATACTTATTTGTTACTTGTTACATGCTTGAGTATACATGCGATGTGAAAAATGCATATTGCTATGTGAAGAAATCGATTTTATCCTGTCACTAAGGCTTTTAGTGACCTAATAAAGGGGTGTCGAATAAACCTAAGTTTACTATGCTACTAGGTCACATGACACTGACTGTTTACAGTATAGAATTTTTAGCTTCTCCAAAACTGAACTATTTCATAGCAAACTTCGATTGGTAGTGCAGTTGGTTTTCTTTTTCATTTCATTTCATATCGATATATATAGATATTTTGGTAGCGGGACATAACGGACCAGGACATAACGGACCATGATAGGACAAAATGGACCACGCGATGGGACAAAACGGACCATCTGATTTTTTTTCATCTTAATATAATTAATACAGAGGTTTATATGCAAAATACATCAGACTGCCTATTGATTGAGTAATTATTCATCTAGGATTAAAATGTTTCAACTAGATGTGATCAATTGTGCAGATAGAATTTACATCATAGCTCACCGGTAATTAACTTTTGCTCCAAAAAGATATGAATAAAGCAGGCCGATATATTCAATCAGACGTTTTTTATGCTATGACTGTTTATACCCAGATCAGATGCAGCATTTTCAGCGCAGCATCTGATCGGTGGCTACACAACATTACCAATAATGATTCGAGCGAATTAATAACTTGAACTTATATACGTGGCGTATGATCAGTGTCCACAAGATTAACAATATTTACAAATATCAGGCACTGAAGGTAGACCTTGATCAGGCGTCGCATAGAATACTTGACGGCTAGTCCGGGTCTACATTATATGTATGATTATGAACATGATTATTGTATTGACGATTATTTGTATAAATCTGTAAAGTGTATGTATATGAAATCTATCACTTTATCAAATTATTTCGCTTTTATCACAGAAAAAGAGAGCATCTAGGATTATTTGATTCTGCACACAAAACAATGATCACTCATAACAAGGCAATATACTCCACCCCAAAGTATGTCGATAAACTATTTTCCTTCAGTATATATTCATCAGATTTTTCCTTTTGGACAAGTCTAAAATTAGCGTTTGGGTTAATAGGCCTTGTTAACATGTGTACACTTACACTCCAGTCATTCCATGATTGTGATGCTCCGGCCGAGCCATCACTGTCTGGAGATTTTACTGGGGATGACGCCATCCTTCAATCATTGCATTATTCTCCACTTATAATCCGTTCCATAGTTTTCTTTCAACACTCATTAATAGCTCTATCTGTTCACTGTATAATCCTTTACTAAATACATGTTTCTATAAACATGGAAAACTACAGTGCCACACTGTACACGGAGGCACAGCTCACGTTTTCACAATTCCCTTTCCACATCAACAAACGTGCATCGATTTGAGGGGATCAACAGGCAAGAAAGACCCTTGAATTATTTATGTAAATTTTGGAATCAATATGGGAAGGGTTCGGGTTAATTAGCTTTCAAGGTAATGCGCCGTCCAAAAGTCAGACAAAGTCGTCATTGAACCATAAACAGTTTATTACGGCCCAGGGGTGCCTCCACACAAGCGAGATAAACAATTTCCGTTTTTGTACAGAATCAACAAGTTGACATTGGTAACGGCGCTGTCAAATCAGTAATTCAGACAAAACCACACCGAGTCACATCTGAAAGTACTTGTCAATATAAACGTCACTTGCATTCACTTGTCTTAAGCGCATTTTTGTTCGTTTCAAATGGGTAAACACTCTAAATCACGACAAACGGAAATATTCTCAGGAAATTGATTCAACATGGCGCGCGCTAACCTCAGAGCAAAATGATTAGACATCGACGAATAAATACATAATTAAAATGCAACATATATGGTTCATAGGATCAACAATAATTATTTTACGTATAAAGGACTGGTGATATAATGATTCTTTTGCATAAAAAGTGACATGGTATTCAGCGTTAGAGAGTAAAAAACGGTGTTAACTGACGTTGGGCTTCGTGAATTTAGTCCCACGCCCGCTCTAATCGTTACAGACGATGAATACAGATGTCGTCTGCGAAAACTATCGCCAGAGACATTTTTTAAACTAGATTCGAAAGATAGAGTGGGTCATCAAACTCGGACCATGTCAAGACGCCCGACTTTCTTTTTATTAAACAGGAGTCTAGTAGTTAAAGTGTTTGCATCACCGATTGGCCAGCAGCATTTATTCGTCAAAATACCTTAATCCCTTAGCGCCTGCTATTAACGACTATGGTGAATATACAAACATCTTGGATCCAGATCAGACACCGAGTAACTCGGCGTCTTATTTGGCTTCACGCTGTCTGACACCCAGACAATAGGTTAACCAAATTTGAAGAAAATCCGACTAACTGTAACATAGGAAGCAGACGATATTTGACCAGACGACAATTTTTGTAGCAGGCTAAGGGTTAAGAGCTTTCCTTATAAACTCAAACCGATCTAGATCTAAATCTACGAAAACAATGAAAATGATGCCACACTGAAGCCGGTAGCAGAAAATGACAGCTAATCAGGCATTTTGGCGTCGTGGATAAATATGCCTACATTTTGGACTTGGCTCAAATGTGGGTAGGCACATATACTATATGATATAGACACAGACAAAGTAAATCTACCAAGTGAGATAATTGCTTCTTTCTTTCAACGAATGCGTCCTAAAACATTCTGGCTCCGTATTTAGATCCAGGCCTACATCATTTTGGCGCTAGCCAAAGTTTTAGATCTTTCACAAGCATAGGTCTACACACATGCATAGGCCTATGATTTGTGCTCAGATTTGTTAAAATCAAATACTTGAAAACGAGGTCAGAATAAGTTCCTATCCGTAAGCTATCCAGGGGCAACCTGTCTAAACACACAGTTTAATCCTGTTCTTTTTTTAAAAAGAATATCTATAATCGAGTAGGCCTATAGGCCTATGCCGTGAGGGAATGAACACGCGACCCTTGGAGAGATAGGATAGCACATTACCACTAGACCCCTGCGCCGCCGGTTCGTACCGGATGGAAATCTCAGGGGGTTTGTACCTCAATGTACGAGTAGATTCGGCACTAAGCCTAACATCATGTGCCTTGCCGTCAGCTTCTCTCAGCTCATCATTGTGTTAGTCAGACCACAGCCCTTGTACTTATCTCTATAATCAACGTGATTCTAAGAGATAAGATAGATCTATAATGCATGCCGTGCATCGGACAGTTTTACACGACATCCCTTTTGACGTAGAAAAAGTCTACATGACATATGGACCTTTGATCAGTCACAGCCCACCCACTTGGCCACTGGCCCAGTTGGTGAGTTTAGAAAGGGTTCCTGATAAGTGTAGGCTAATGTGCAGTGGCTGACATTCTATTCTCTACCGTTTCAACGCTAACGAAACGGAACGAAAACACATATATATCGATAGAAAACATGAAACATTTCTGGCCCTTTTTGAATATTGTATTACTATAAGTGTCAACCAGTTTGGAGCCAGATCAGACGCCGAAAATTTCGGCGTCTGTTCTGGCTCTAAACTGTTTGTACAGATTGACAGTGCTCAACGTCTTTACGGATGGTAAATGGTAGCGTTTGTATGAATTTACGTATAAAAGATACATGTTCCGACTAAATTTTCACATTCCTCCACCAAATCCTGTAGTGTAACCGCCAATTAGATGATAAGTTCTTCAAGACGATTCTAATGCATTGGTGATCGCAATTTGAAACAAACACCTATACCTGAATGCCTGACATTGATTGCTTTGGGATATGCAACTTATGGAAAATCTAATCAAATGAGTGTACTTATTTAAATTACGTGTGATTTTCCGACGTTCCAATCAGTAGACTGTGTGTTATATAATAACAATATATCTGATCAGACGCCGTCCTTAAGCGATGCTGGTGCTAAAGGAGCTTATTAAACTGTTCTGTTCTATTAAACAGCAGTCAAGTGTACTTTACTGTTTGTTACAATATTAAACCCTCAAACATGGATAAGGCGTAGGCCATACACTAATTATATTCGTTATCCCTCAAACTATTACTAGGCTTAATATAACAGTCAATCCTGTTTTGATCGGTCATCAAATAGGATAGTACAATGACTTTTAATGACAGGTTGTCACTTTTGCAAAACAAAAGTAATGCAGAAAGCTCTTTTGAGAGCTTTCTGTATTACTTTCCTTCTGCATGAAGTGACCAACTGTATTAAAAGTCACTTATATCTCGTTTTTGAGTGACCGCTCACTATAGGTTGGCTGTATTATTGTTTGTTATCGACAAGGAGATAAACGGTTGCTGGATGTTGCTGACTTACCTCCAGTTTTGTGGCCCCAATGGTTCGAGCCCTGCTGCAGGAATGCGGGGAGCCAGATTTCTCCGAGCCGTGCGTGGACTCTGCGGAGCTCGTGATGGCCGAGCGGGACAGGACCGGTGACGTCTGCCTGGACGACTGCCTGGACGAGGCGGCACTACTGCGGCGCGAGTCCCGCCTCTCCCGGAGAATGTTCAGCTCCACCCCAAGCATCACCCTGGGGGAGAGCCGGGATGGAGGACTGGGCCGCCCGGCACCCACGGGACCGGGCTTCACCGTGGTGCCCAGGTTGTTCAGGATTTGCAAGTGTGCTGTGGAATTCATCGTGAGTATGCTACTTCCTGTCAAACTTAAGTAATCCACATGAATTCACATCATCAACTTTTAAAATCTATGTCACTATATCAATTTCCATTGAATTTCCCACGCACATGTTTACTATTGAACCTCTGACATTCACCTTAATGAATTTCAACTCAGTATCTGATGCGGTTGTGTTTACATAAATTGCATAGTTAACATACGTGGTAGCTCCGAACGTTGATTTCGAACTGTTTTCGTTGCTAACAAGGCGACTTGTATAAAACTGTATACAGCTGTTGTATGAAACACATCCACGACCCCGATGATTGATGATAAAATAGTGGATGTTAATTATCTAACAACCGACCGAACACTAAATACAGGCAAAAACCTACGTTTCAAAGATTCATAGTGTAGAACACTGAGGACAATTAAAACGCGTATAGGTAGGCATACTTTTTGTTTTGTTCGCTACCTTTTATTTCACACAATGATAATTAGCCTAATAGCCTATACATAGAATTCATGATATTTTGCCAACTGGTGAGTAAGTGTATAGTAAGTTACTCACGGTGATTACAGATCCTTGAAACAGTTTAAAAATGTTCTAATTCCTAATGCCACAAAGTATTTCTGTATTAATCGAAACAATGTTGATTAAGGTAGAAGAAACCCAAATGGTCTCAGCGATTTCAACCCGACGTCAACGAGATCGGTTTTGTTTTTTGACTTGTCGATCATTTCACAGAAATGATCGACAAGTCAACGAAACAAACCGATCTCGTACGACATCAGATGGAAATCGTCGAGTCAATGAACCAGAAAATAATGGTACAATTAGTTAGGTTTCTTCTACCTTAACTGCTAATCACTCTTTCAAAATCCCCTCCGTTGGTCGCGCGCCAGAGATGGACACACTGGTCATCCTAGTTAGACCAATCGTAATATACTGACCACTTGCATTTTTGGCGTGTATCACAACTTTCGCGCACACCTCGTCGGGGTTAATCTTAATCCAATCTATAGACACCAAATAGTATTACTATCCACTGTTTTTATATGGTCTAGATTAACCATATAATCTCCGGATTAAGCACGCCCATTCCACATATCAAAAGGAAGTAGGATAATTTGTTTTATCAGTAATCCTTCCAATGGACTGGAAAACTATCCGCGAAATGAAAACAAACTTTTCAGGCAGGCCAGCCGGAACACTTTCACGTTAACTGAAAGATGCTCTCGTATAACTTGTTGTAATAAAGGGTCATCTGTACCAGCAACCAGTTGTAATTTACACAACCCCTCAGCCGTGAAGCGACCCTCTGAAAGCAATTATTTACTTTAATTATGTACCTACACACAAATAGGGTCTTTCGCGATTAATTCAAACTCAAGATCAAAACCTTCCGGGATATTTAAGACGGCCCCTTCAGCTAAACTTTGCGAAATAAAGTAAAATCCACAGGTTGGCGACCATTAAAGTTTTTCCGCGAACAATCACTTCACCTGGTGTTTAAGTTTTATATTTTTATTTTTCGGTGTAACCGAAACTTGAAGATCCTGGTTGAAAGTCAGTCGAAAGTAACGACTTCAACAAATGATCGCTCTGGAATGTTTGTATAGGGTTTTGTTCTACGTTTGCGCTCTCTTTACGCCATTGAAACACAATACACGCTCTATTATTGAACAAAGAATATTCCTGGCCCCTCTCTCTTCCTACAGTGCTCGGAGAAGAAAAGGTCAGGAGACTGAACGCCTAACCTTTATTTTGCCGCCAAAATTTTCGTCTATTGAAATTCTCGTCTGCTTGAATTTCGAACCTTGTACGAATCTCTTGAACTTTTGATGAAAATGTAGCCCGAGTGTCCAACAGCTTCGATCCGGATCAGACAAGTTACTCGGCGTATGATCCGGGTCCAAGCTGATTGACGACATCTCTATGGACGCGATCAAAATGATTATAGGGTTGAATTATCGTCTGCTATAAACCAATTTCTGCTTCTATATCAACATTCATCCGACTGTTTTCTACTATTTTCATAAGAGTAATTGCTGACTGTCAAAAAATAGGACCCGGAAAAGACGCCGAGTTACTCGGCGTCTTATCCTGGTCTAAGCTGTTTTTACATTTCAACATTTTGGTTAATAGTTAAGGTAGATGGCTTCCATGATGGACCAAGGTTCGTTTGAGGAGTATGGACCATGCGAGTGCTGTTCCAAGTCCTTCGAGGTCTATATTGTTCGCGGGCGTTTCCATGACCGCCCCCCGCGAACCATGTATACCAAACTTTGTACCACATCCAGCGTCAGTCGCCGAGCTCATTAGGGGTCGTCCACCTTGTTTTGTTTACCCGCTGATCTGTCTATCTGTACAAATAATCTTGTTCATTGTCTATACATTCTGATCAAAATCCTACCTTGCGGGGTATTAAAAGTCCCTTTCTCACCGTTAAAAACTGATACTGTTGACAAAGAGATAAAAAGAACGTATTAAAATGGATTTCCCCATCACTAGCCCTATAGGTATTAGGCTTAGGAAATGAAAGAAACTGTTTGTCAGACTATCTGTCTCCAAATCTCCATGTTTGACCAGTGAAAGTTGATAATATTCATAATTCTTTGAACTGCTTGTGATAAACTTAACCCTTTCACCGCCATAGGCGACCCCAGTCGACACTGCAAAAATGAAGTCCCAGATCAAACACCGCCTTAGAAGGTGGCGTCTGATCAGGGACTTCATTCTTTATGCAACAAAATTTAGTCCTTATATCACGGTTTCGGAAAAGTGCAAGTGTATTCAATTATTTCTGTTAGTTTATTTCGATAGAATATTTAATCCAAAACCAGTTACAACCGACACATTTTTTTTTAATTTGGCGGCGATAGGGTTAACCCATGGACTTAATAAGTAATTCACGTGTAAGTGTAGCGTGATGTAGTTAACCTTTCGCCCCCATTTTAAAAGTGTCGGTTGGAACTGGTTATGAATGAATAATTTTAGCGAAATAAATAACACTAATAATTACATAAACTTTGTTTTTTCCCGAAACTTTCATATTCGGGGGAATGTTTTTGCACAACAGTTAAGTTCCTGATCTGGGACTTCACTATTTTGCAATGTCGACTTGAGTCGCCTATGACGGTGAAAGAGTTAAAGGACAAAGCGGTTTTTTTACGTTGACCGTATTTTTTTCTGCACCAAGACATTTTTTTTACTAAGGTCTATAGTTAGGCAAAAAGCTGGGGATTTTCTTTCCTTTCGCATATTTCCCGAATTAAATTGTTCATGATCGAAGTAAGTGGTCTACATTATTGACCTGTTCGCATATCACGTGATCAGGCAATTACTTTCCGAGACGCGCCGGTAACACGGATCTTTGGACAATGCAGGGATACGCGGCTAATGATAAAGATCTGCCCCAACTGACGATAGCAAGAGTAGCGATGCGTTTTTCTGTGCAACAACAAACGATGCAGATGTTGCACAGACGACTTATATGCTAACCATTTCGGTGCAAAAATGTAAATTCGTTATCAGGGAATTACTTGTTATTTAATTTGGCTTTCTTGCTTTTGAAAGATCTCCCCCTTTTACAGAATTTAACTTTATGACGAATAGTTAAGTTCCTGATCAGATGTCGCCTTTCAAAGGCGGCGACTGGTCTACGACTTGTGATTTTAGTCGCGATTGGCAGTAAAAGGGTTTCTTACATCTTTTTCTACACGTTTAATAGAATTCCGAGACCCGTGGTACAGTGGAATAAGTGCTATTCTTTACCAGCTAACCCGTTTAACACTGAACACTCTTAATCAGTTAACAGTTTTTCGAGCTTGACCACTTAACATGATCAAGATCTAATGTAGTAATAACAATCTCAAAGAAATGTCAGAAAAATGTCAATTTTTTCATATTATTTGCATTTCGTTTGAGTAACGTTAGCGTTGAAACGGTAAAGAATAGCGTTTCTCCCGCTGTATTTTATTTCTCCCCTTTCTCTAGTTCCATCTTTTTTTCTCCCTCCTGTTCATGCGCCATTTACACAAATCTTCTCATTGTTAGATCATTCTCAAAATGTAATTTCAACATCAGTCCATGGCTACACTTTTATTCCCACTTCAATAGAAGTGCGACTTACGGTGAAAAAAACATGTTTTACTGGCACAGTCGCAAATGCGTTCTTGCAATAAAACTCTATGAATTGAGCTTGAGCAAACAATCCAAATTTTATAAGCTTTTGTGTTACACACTATTGTTAAAAAAATTTTTTTGCTCAAGCTCAATTTACACAAACGCTTATAAAATTTGGATTTTTTGCTCCAGCTCTATTTATACATTTTTTACGGACAGCAACAATTTTGAGCAGTATAGAAGTGAGGTGTAAGGGCAACAGATGAGGCGTGTTATTTTGATCGTGATGGACAGCTTAATGACAGCGTTGGCCAGTCTGACCCCTCGCCGCCTGACCTCGGCCGGCAGCTGACCGTGAATAATGAGGCGCGGTTTTTACAAGCGTGTAAATAAAATAACCTCGCAAAAACCAGTGTTTCGCCGCAAGGGATTGAAAACAATGTAAACCTCTATATTTAACTCTTTACCCAATTAATACGCATTTCGACGTCTGTGTAGCATATGGCTATAAATATTGAATACATAGTATTGGGTACATATATTTAAATAAGTTATTGAAGTATTTTATAAAAGTTTGTTGAAATTAAGAAAACTGTATAAACCCAAATCTCTTTTAACCCTTAGCCCGCCATTCACGACTGAGGTGATTTTTCAAACAACTTGGATCCGGATCAGACGCCGAGTAACTCGTCTGATCGGGATCCAAGCTGTTTGACACTCAAACAATAGTTTCGCCTATTTTTAAGTAAATCCAACAACATTTAAAATTTAAGCAGACAACACATTTAGCAGACGACAATTTTAGCGGCGGGCTAAGAGTTAAAAATACACAAAACAACACTTCTTATACCACCGTTCAGAGGATTGCGACAATCATTAGATGTTTTGCATTTTAACCCAAAACTCCATAGATGAATCGTTTGACGCGCCCCTGTAGCAGATAACTTTTGAAACCATTGTAGAAAAAAAGCATTTGCTCATGATGAACAAATGCTACACTTTGCTTTAGTTTCCTCAATGCTTTCTCCGCAATATTATTTGAAGTCCTAATGGGTTTTAAATGATGATGAATAAACACGGAAATGACATTCTTTGTATTATATTAAGGATGATCATTGAAAACTAACATGAATGCATTGATATGGTTACACATAACTATATAACGGCCACTAAATAATGTATCAAAATAACTATTAAAGTACATGTATTAATGACAGGTTGTCGGCTTTTTAGCGCTTTCTGCATTACATTCATTCTGCATTAAACGACCACCTGTCTTACAGACCATCCTTGTCTCATGTTTGAGTGGTCGCTTAATACAGGTTTTATTGTTTATATTTAGGGTTTCTTTTTCTACGCGGTATACAGAATGCCGAGATCGTTTATATAATACAATTTATTACACCCTTTTGGTCTTCCACAGTCGCTATCATGAATTGTTAAAGGTATTGCGTTGAGAATCTATAATGTATGTGACAAAAATATCTATACCCGACCTAGCTGTCACATTTATGTAATAACGCTATTACCCCCACACCATGCAACACAATGTCCGTGATGGTTATGAATCGGAATATCTATTCCAGATGGATGTACGCATTGTATCGCATAACAATAATCATTTGTTGTTTCAGGGTTAAGATACCGTTTGATGCATCTGTAGCAGATGCCTTTGAAAACATTGAAGGGAACTCGTAACGATAAATTTTTTCCAATACCCACAATTTCTGATTTCAAAACCATAAAATGTGGCAGTTTATTTTCTGGTAGATTATTCTTTATTATTAGATGCATGCTTTCATATGAACGACTTTAAAATAACACTATGATATAATGGTGTTATACCAGCTCATTCAGTTCACATGGTACAGTACAGAAACTAATTAACCCTTAGCCTGCTGTTCGCGACTACTTTGATAAATCAAACAGCCTGGACACAGATCAGACGCCGAGTTACTCGGCCTCAGATCTGGATCCAAGCTGTTTGACACTCAGGCAATAGGTTCACCAAATTTCAAGAAAATCGGACGATATTTAAAAATG
>JAULCE010095097.1:0-12670 GCA_032359355.1 Macoma nasuta | reverse complement strand
TTCTAAACCGTAAGAACGAATAGTACGTAAAAGTACATATCAATCCTTATGGATCGCACCGTTCTAGTCCGTATAAATCCTTAATAAATACCCGTAGAATAACGTGGCAATCCGTGGATGGTCTAACAGTGACCCGTATTAATCGTTTTACCATCACGTGACACGGGACTCTGAGAGATAAGTACGTTTTAGTGATGTCAACAGCGGTTTAGTAAGGATAGGTACGTACAAGTACCGATTGGTACGGGATTAGTACGGATTAGTAAGTATCGCCACAGTTTACTAACCGTAGTATTTTTTTGGTCATGTTCAAAAGACCAGTACGGATTGAGTCAAACCTACGTATGATAAAGGATCTATCACGGATTATTAGGGATTAAAACTGATTACTACGGATATTTACGTACATTACCAGATTTAATCCGCAATAGTCCGGGATGGCCGTCCATGAAAGTGTGACCGAACATACTTGTCACATATGTATCGATCCGTAGAAATCCGTATTATCCCGTTCAATTTCGTAGCAACGCGTGCTAATCCTTTCCATTGATCTACGGTGTCACATGTTGGCCCGAGTTACCCCGTAAAAACACGTACTAGTCCGAATTGATAGGCACACGTTTTAATCCTCGATTTATACTTCATTCTATCCGAGATCATCCCTGGTTTAACCTAACTAATCCCTCCTAAACCGTTGTCATCCGTAGCAACTCACGGATGAGGACCCGTCCGGTGTAATCCGTGTCATTTTGCTCCGCAATAGTTCGGGATGGCAATCCTTGAATGTGTGACGAGGGAATTGTGACGCAAATAATTGCGTATAGAAAACTTCGCATAGATGCCTATATAATTTAGCAGTCGTTCGCAGAATTTGTGAGCGTGGCTTATTTTCGTGATGAATTTACGTATTCAGCTGCGACGGAAGGTTAAGGATGAATGCGGATATCAACTGTTAGATACATTTCATTTGAATTTACACAATACGGATAGATACGACTACTTTTATAACCTTCTGCTACCTTTGGGTGCAGTAAGATACAGACTACTTACCTTCCACTACCTTTAGATACAGTAAGTTGCGCATAAATTACTTCGGATACGCGTGTAAGATGCCACTGCATTCCCTATTTAGACACACACATTGTGGATAAGGCCGATTGTTGCAGATAAAATGGTTGAGGATGAATGCGGATGCAAGCCATTTAATATGTTCCATTTGAGTTAGCACGATACGGATCAATACGACTACTTACCTTCACTACCTTCTGCTACCTTAAGGTGCGGTTATATGCGGGTAACAATTTTCAGAGAGGGGGTGACGTCCAAAATCGCCATTGGCATTTTAAACAAGTAACATCTAACAATTATTCGAATCTTTTATGAAAAACTGCTGAATTTGGATATTACTGTCCGGATAGATACAGTTAAATACGATACACTTCTATTCTATTTCTTGTAAAGGACCGCGAAATGATAGGTTTAGATATGGATTCGATAAATTCGGGTTAATGCCTTTAGTTACGGATCACAATGATTTACTCGTCCGCGCCTGATTTTTGAAACTTTTCAAAACTTGGACGCGTATCTTTTGGACCTTGCGGATAGGATACGGACAGTTAAGAACTCTGCGTGTATGATACAGACCCTTACGGATAGAAGAAATAGATACGGACGGGCCATCTGTATCATCCACATAATCCGTATGGATGTTTCTGACTAGAGCATTTTTCAACCTTAATCATTCCTACAAAACTTTTGTCATCCGTAGCAACTTACGTATTCGGACACGTGCCATTTTATTCCATAATCATCCGGGATTATCATCCATAAATATGTGACCGATTCATGTGATATATGAGATGGTTGATTGCCCACCCAATTGGACAAAATGTTCATTTATTCCTTTCCACCAGAATGGTATTCATGTGACGATGCTTAAAACCCTGGGTAGATTGCTCGAAAGTATTGTTATGAAATACAAATTTATAATTAAACATAATAAAGTAAATGCGTTGGCGGAACACTTCAGCTATGTATAGAAGTAGATAAGAAGGTCTTGCAAACATACTACATACAAAAACATACAGCTACCCGAACAGCATAGAAACAAGTTTTTTCTCAGCACATTCATACATGCGCGCGCACACACATACACGGATAATTAGGAAGGCATTCTTTACAAATATATAGATATATTTCAATTATAAGATACTGGCTAAAAATATTGGAAATCCCTAATACGAAATATATCAAATTGGTTTATGATATGATGCTGAAAGATATGGAAACACAGCCAAATAAAATTTCATGGGCATCAAAACTTAAAATATTACTAGAAAATTTGGGTCTAAACTATGCATGGTTAAATCAGGGGGTTGGTAATGCAGATGCTTTTCTTTTATTGTGCAAACAAAGATTAAATGATCAGTTTGTTCAAAAATGGAATAATGAAATAAGTAATTCGACCCGGGCAGATTCTTTCAGATTATTTGCAGACTTTGGTTTTAAGGTTTATTTAAAACATATTACAATAAGAAAATTCAGGCAGGATTTAACGAGATTAAGGGTATCCTCCCATAGATTACAAATAGAGACAGGACGGTGGCATAAACCACACAAAATACCAAGAAATGAAAGAAAATGTATTGTTTGTAATTTATTAGAAGATGAGTTTCATTTTTTGTTAGAATGTTCTTTATATACTGATTTAAGAAAAAAGTATATCAAGCCATATCATTGGAGACATCCAAATATTCTTAAGTTTACAGAATTATTACGAACTGAAAATGTTCTTCTTTTGAAACATTTAGCCTTGTATATTCACAAATGTTTTCAAATAAGAAATGAATATTACTACTTAAATGATTAATCCTCAAACAAAAACATCAATACATACAGGATCACGGTCTAGACGTCCAATGAATGGTCCTTCTGGGAGGCATACTTTTGGGGTGTATTCTATTGACTATTAAATAGTTAAATGCAAACTTATCGTAATTACATTATAACAATGTAGATCATACTTCTGATGTCATATGTTGGTTTATCTGATTCGGGCCTACACTGTTATGAAGTGCATTGTTAAAATTAGATTTTTTTTGTTTTTCTTCCCATACACATAAGAATATCTAGGAGGAATGAAAAAGACAAAATTCAATGTTTCTGAAATATTGAGGCAACTAGAGCTGTCCCTTTACACAAATTAACCCTTTCGCCGCCAAATAAAAATTGATAGGTTCTAACTGGTTTTTGATCAAATACTGAAACGAAATAAAACAAGATACAAATAAATAGACAGGCTTTTTTCTAAATCCTAATATTCGGAACACGTTTTAATGCAAGAAGTGAAGTCTCTGTTCAGATGACACCTGCTAAGGCGGCATCTCATCTTGGACTTTACTATTTGCAAAATGACCCATAGATTGAAAACAAATTAAAATGACACCGGAATCAAAATCAATCGGAATCGAATCGTTACAGTTTACAAGCAGCCAATCTGTTCAAAAACGATGCAAGCGTAAATTGTATGTTTTCGTACTGTTGTGTCGTTAAGAGGTTGATGAATCTTATTGCATTATTCAGCTATAATATTTACATGTAAATGTTTGTCTTTTGTAGTGAAGTATTGCAATTCAAGCACATTCGAACATAACGTAATAGTTTGCGAGCCATTGGCACGCGATGTATATTAAGCCCTTTCACCGCAATAGGCGACTCATGTCGGCATTGTCAAAATGTTAAGTCCCTGATCAGACAACGCCTTAGACGGCGGAGTCTTATCAGGGGCTTCACGTTTTTTTGCATCAAAACATATTATGAATATAAGGGTTTCGGAAAAGCCAAAGTCTATTTAATGTTTTTTGTTATTCTTTTCGTTTAAATATTCAATCAAACGCCAGTAACAACCGACAATGTTAAAATGTAGCTTTGAAAGGGTTCGTTAAATCACTAAAGCGACACGTGATTCACAAAATATAGAACACAACGATAGACTTTCGATCAAAATACTTAAGTTGAGATTCCTAATGATATATTTTATTATCACATAAAAGTAGATAGAAAGGTCTTGCAGGACACACCACATACAACACAAAACAGCCATCCTAAAACCGTATCTGACAGTGCAATAAAGTAGTGCGATCAATCTCGTTTGGGACAGTGATTAGTTTCCTTGCTTTTCAACGGTGCATAGTTCCCGTGAATATCAACGAGCGCTGCATGTAACGGGGTACCAAATGACGCCATGTTGTTGACGTTACCATAGACGAGGTTAACGTTTTAGCGCCAAATATATAAGGCAGGTGGCGGCAAATTTCAAGTGTCTTCCATAAATATGGCTTACGGACGTGTATGTGATATAGAGGATATTAAATGAATGTGTGGTTAGAATTGAATCTATTGAATGAGATGGATAAATTCAAAACTAATTACACACGAATTCAATGTATAAGACTTTAGTGTAAGTATATAAAGTGTACTTTGGCTGGTCTGACAGGTATTTAAATATACACCACGTGTAGTAGGGACGGCTTTTGAGCGTTTTTGGAAAAATGAAGCATTTGTTAGAAACGAGCAAATATTCAATAGTCAACACTGTTTTCAAAACAATCCCAAACAGCATTTAAATGTTGCCTATATATGCTTCATTTTTATCAGATTATCTCATTGTCAGACTGCCTAGAACACAACTGAAATGTCAAACACTTACATAGTTGCGCTAATGCAGTCGCAGTAGACAAATGTTATTAGTTGAATTAAATTTACTTGTTTGGTACCTTGAACTGATAAAAATAGTTCTCATGACTTCAAAACGCTTCCCCCCTATGAATTATTTGATTTCCGTGCCTTAAATTCATTTATAGCTATCAGTACATTTAGCAATTAACAGAATACGACATAAGAAACAAATGACATTTGAAATCACAAAACGTTGACAAACAAACCGTGTTCTGGATATTGAAAGCATGTCATTGACTTATTCCATACTGTTATTGAAAACGTTTTTCATTTTGTTTTGCTCAATATGAGCAAATTCTTAATTTACATCACCGTTTAAAACAGAATGTCTAGAGAAGCGTCAACTGGCACAAAGCTTTATAATTCAGTAAAATTAATCAACTATGCGTGCCTGGTTTAAAACAACAACATTTTTTTTATTTTTTTTATAAATTGCTAATGCCGGTATAAAATGTATCATTAGTAAAGAGGCGTTTTGAAGGTCGAACTCAGCGTTAGCTTGTTATGCTACACTGTGGGACCCATTTTGATTGATTATCAGTTAAACAAAAAACAAGGAACACGTCAAGAACAATCGCAGTCTTTAATCTAGCATGACAGGGAATAAATCTAAGAGCGCAAAATATGTCATCGAACAGAAATTATTAACGCAGCTCCTTTGAAAAGTAGATTAGTTCATTAAACTCAAACCTCTGGACAGTCATCTTAGATTTATGATAAAAAATAACACATATTTAGTTCCCGTTGTTTAACTGTAACAACAACAATTATAATATTTCATTTCTCAAGTCTACAGAAAAGACACATGAGAGCAATACAGTCACGTTAAAATTACAGTTTTTGCTAATAATACATTTTTGGTGGTATATTCCGATATGATTATTGAAAATAACATCTTTGGTAGTTAAAGAGATAATATACAGGTTTTTTAACACGTACTCACTACTGTCATATAGAGAGTTATACGTCAGTGCCGTAGATGGACAAGTTTATCCGGTGAGACGTAGGAAGACAGACTTGGCGAACTTTAGCGAGCCGAAATGTTTTCCTTAACCGAACCGGTCGAAGGATCAGAAAATATAACAACACTGAAAATGAAGTATGGGCGGCGTTTAATGGCCGCCACACAGCCCTATTTATTATTTCTTAAATAATAGTATCGCAGAAATAACGTTACAATAGTACAACAACTAATTACATTGAAACAGATATCGGAACCCAACCGGAAATAAAAGACAAATCAAATCAAATCGGCATAATCATTTTTAAGAGATATGGCGAACGAACCGGTTCAAATCTCTCAGACATCGCATGATGCACTGTATAAGTCGCAACATGCGATTAATAAGGTTTATGAACAGGCCTGTTTGCAATATATAACCACACTCGATCTGGAGCACATCGGAGCAAAACCGGTTAATCTGTGTCAATTTTGTTATAGTCCGTACTGTTATTCATACTTGCATGTATATAAGTTTCGATCTGTATATTTTATCTGTTTGTGACGTCATTACGCAATGTATATTTAACCCTTTCACCGCCATAGGCGTCTCATGTCGACATTGCAAAAAATGAAGTCCAAGGTCAGGCACCGCCTTAGAAGGCGGCTTCTGATCAGGGGCTTCACTATTTTGCAACAAAACATATTATGAATATAAGGGTTTCTCGAGAAAAGCAAAAGTTTATTTATTTTTTCTGTTATGTTTTTCGTTTAAATATTCAATCAAACGCCAGTAACAACCAAACATTTTAAAATGTAGCTTTGAAAGGGTTCACTATATCACTAAAGCGACATGCGATTCACAGAAAATCGAACACAATGATAAACTTCCGATCAAAAACGCTTGAGTTGATATTCCTTATGAAATATGTTCAAATACTATCACATACAACCGCATTTGACAGTGCAATAATGCAGTGCAATAAATTCCGTATGACACAGTGTCCAGTTTCTTCATAGCTATCAGTATATTCAGCAATTAACAGAAACACGACATAACATACAAATGACATTTGAAATCACAAAACGTTGACAAACAAACCGTGTTTTGGATACTGATAGCATGTCATTGACTTATTCCATACTGTTATTCAGTAACTTTTATCAACTATGCGTGCCTGTATTAAAACAACAACATTTCTTTTACGTTTTATAAATTGCAAATTGCCGGTTTACACTGTGTGACCCATTTTCCATTGATTATCAGTTAAACAAAAAACTAGGAACAAAACAGCAACAAATGCAGTTTTTAATCTAACATGACAGCAAAAACATTTTTAGAGAGCAAAATATGTCGTCGGATATAAATTGTTAACGCAATTCCTTTGGAAAATAAATAAGTTGATTTAACGCAAACCTCTCGACCGTCATCATAGATTTTTACTCAAAAAGAAATTAAGACAAATTTAGTTCCCTTAGTTTAACTACAAAAGCAACAATATTAATATTTCATTTTTCAAGTCTACAGAAAGGACACATGAGAGCAATACAGTCACGTTATAATTAAAGTGTTTGCTAATAATACATTTTTGGTGATACATTCCGATTTGGTCATTAAAACACATCATAGGTAGTTAAAGAGTTAATATTCAGGGGTTTTATAGCAAGTTTTCAATTTTGTCACATATCATTAATGGCATGTTTAATGGTAGATAAAGGGAAGAAGATAAAACTATGCGTGTGATGTCAGGCGGAAAGAAATAGCATACAAATATAAATTCATACGGAATTAATTACAAGTAAAAGGATGATTGTTTATGTTTCTGTCAGTATTCACATTGTTTGAACTAACTCGGTTTTTTTTCCCTCTCTGTCCTATGTTTTAGGTTTATTCTCATTGGCATCGCTCCGCTCAGCGTTCGGGCTTTCACCTACAGTGCCGGATTATGTGTTTGTTTGATCATCGTCCGAGCCGCTGTCGTCTCTCCTGATTGTCTGTTGTGAGTCGGCGTGAGCCAGATCAGACAGTGACCGACCGTGAAAAGTTCAGGCATCTGGATTTGCGATGCCAGGATCTTGACGGTCATGGACGATGGAACCTAATCATTGGACAATCATAACATCGCCCTAGTTAGGTAATTCGTCATATGTAACACGACCATTAACGGTCAGCTTGGTAGGGTAGACGTTTGATTGGGTGATGATTAGATAAGAGTGAGGTTGTGCGCCCCTAAACCAGTTTAAACCCTCATTGGCGTTTTTGCAACTGACCGTTCCAAGGCAGAATTTCTGTCTTCATCCTAGTTTTATGTCTGTAACCTGTCTCCGTGTGTCTTCTACTTTTTTGGGGTTGCATGTGCATTTGTGTGGATGTATATATGCCAGTGTTGTAAAAGAACTTGTTTCAGTGCTATTCAGATGACTGTTTCTTTTACATGTGGTTTGTCCTGTAAGACCTTCTCTTCTAGTTTCACTGAGCCTCGTGGGTTTGACAGTTCGACCTTTTTATACGTGGGCCAAGGTTTCGATCGAGCTGCCGTTATCTCGACCGGATAGACCCTGTTGACACTTATATCTGTGCTTCGTAGCCTGTAACTTCGGTTACGTTTATATAATTTTAGTCTTTGAAGCAAACGATCATTGGTCTGGACAGGATAGAACCTCGTGTACGCTTCCCAGATCTGTGGGCTCTTTGAATTATGTATTTAGTATGATCTAGTTGAAACTGATCTTGGATAAACGTTGGAACTATAATTTTAGGATGTTTTCTATTTTTTTCTTCCAAGCGCGTATCAGCAAATTATTTCTTTGCGAACGTGGTTCTAGATCAATACTAGAATTTTGATTCGGGATGTATTCTCATCGATGTTCCGCCGATCTTCACACACGGCGTGTTCATTATTTTCACCACGAGTGACGATATCGCGCACGTACGACATTAGCCCAAACAGCGTGACAAACGTGTCGTCTGTTGACATTGTCTTAAAATGCTCTTTTGTTATGTGAGTGCATGATTCCATAAAAACAGGGGCTTCACAATAAACAGTGTCATTGTGTTTATGTAGCTCATACCTGTGGAGCGACGCATCCGCTTCTCCGGTCGTTACCGTTGTTGGAATTCATCCATGGTCTCAAGTACGAATCACCCGCATTATGCGCATAGTTTGCTTTATTTCTCTATGTTGACATTGCGTATTCCACGATAGGTAATCAAAATAAATGTTCTGTTAAACTAATCTCAAAAAATAATCCAAAATTCGAGGTTTTTGAGGAAAATATCAAGAGCACTCTAAACAGCGAGCGTTCCTTTTGATTACATCACGTGACTAAACTTTTTTTCTACCAGTTTGATAAGAGGTATCATTTAGGCTGAACTATGTCACAATTACCCATCCTTTCCCCTAACAAACTGTCGAATGTTAAGGAGCATGTATCATCGTAATTGGACGAAGAACGTGTCATTTAGTATCCATTTATCCCATCGGAAACACCTATGGTATCAAACCAATGAAAATTAAAGAGTACAGGAGTCATCCGAAAAAACACATGGGCGTAAATACAATAATATGTCAATGCCATGTTACTTAACATCACATAACATATACTTTATTCGGCATTAAATTGCACCTAGCACATATATAGCCTTATACAATCAACAGTTGTAAGGTATGTGAAAACTGTTCAGGATTTACAGGAAAAACAATACATATCGGAATAATGTCAGTCGTTTAAATGACATAAACATGTTGCCGGACCAGCGCAATAAGGCTGCAAACCATATGTGATCCATATGCAATTACAATCCCATTGCACCTACCCACCAATGTATATCTTGAAATATGTTATTGTCTCTTTTTCATAGCAAAATATATACATTTAGATAAATTATTAAAAAATTTTACGGAAGTAGATGGCATAAGCAAATCAAATTTGTTCAACGATGGCCAATGACAAAAATATGGTTTCAAATAATTTATCCTGAGGTTTCTATATTTAGGGTATGCCAACAAAAAGTGGTATTCATTTTCAACTATATTCATCGAACATTGCTTGCACTTTCTATCATCAATTGCAACATTTGTGTGTCTGCCAGTTTCAATTGCTAAGTCATGTGGAGACTATCGGAATTTTGTGAGAGCGAGTCTGTATTTACTTATGTTTATGAAGTTTAAATATTTTTCGAAATGAAGTTCGTGTTAATCGATACAATAGATTGCGAGTCTTCTTGAATTGTTTATGGTTGCGTACCATGTTTATTTGAAAATATCCAATGTTCTCTGTTTGATTAAATAAAAGTTTGTACTACTTTTTTTCTCTGGCCAAATTTGATGCATTACAATCTCTGTAAAAATAGCTTTAATAATAAAAGCCCACTTATTTCCAGAAAATGAAATACCGTTATTAGAATCGTTCATAAACATTTGATATATGTTTGTGATTAAGGGATTGTTTGATTTAATTATTCTTAGCCAGTATCTTAACATAATAAATTTCCATTGAATACTGAGAGGATATCTTCCTAGCTCGCCATATAGGGTTTCGAGACTTGTTGATTTTTTCACACAATAAACCTTTCTAAAGAATTTGCAATGAACGTGTTCTAAATCTTTGCTATCTTTATACCCCCGAATCTCGTCACTGTAGCTTATAATAGGCCCGACTAAACTATCAAAGAGTTGTTTATTTTGTTTGATGTGGTTTACTTCACTTCGACTGTATTTCAACCATTTCGCGAAATCCGGCTAATTACTAGTGAAGGAACACGTATAAGTTGCACAGACGGACTACTGGGTAGAGTCGGAGGGTTTCTCTCCTAAAGATGTTCACCCCTGGCGAGCATCGAACCCACAGCGGTGAAAGGCAAAGTGATTGCAAGTCGGAGACTTTAACACCTCGGTCACGCAGGCCCCCTCGAATCGTTGCATAACATATGATTTAGAAGACAATTCATATTAAACTCCTAAATGCATTTTGGGACTTTGTAAGAGTCGAACGTTGAAATTCGATAAAAGTTCGATATTTTGGACGTACGTCATAATAACATTACGCCAATTGCAATGGGAAGATACTATCAAACCTCTTTTAACCTTTAATCTAATTTATCACTTTTAGACTCATACACAATGAAAACCTCCAGTTAATCTAGGCGAAAGGAACATGTCATGATGAATAGTTTTGAAAACGTTACGAGAACAAATTCTCCGATTCCTGAAAGAGTTTTATAAACATCTTCAAAAAGGTATCATAATGGAGCTTCGAGCCCGATGCGGCTCTTACACAGGCAACGAGACGTGATACGGCTCTCAGCAAATGCATACTATGGTAATGTTCCTTTTACTACATACCTTTCAATGAAAATGAAACTAGTAAAACGTCATTTAAAGAACTGCGGATGTGTTGATACAACATAATATAGTATTTTATGAATGACATATCTACACGCATGGAACGTTTCAACGCCATGGCATGACGTCATATAACACAGCTACACACAGTACTCGCGTTTTCCGATATTTTCAACACGGGGTAATAGTATGATACGGAAAATCTTTCCTACGAGCTGTATTCGGCTGATTGATAACGCCGATATTTTAGCCAGAAAATGGGTAGGAATATAATAAATATGTTTACAATCTATTCAGACATCGACATGACATTATGTTTGAGTGCACGTGACATATGAGCTAATTTGTAAATTAGTGTCGTTTCTATCTCTGAAGCAAAACGGGCTAGGCTAGTCTTATGACGAACACTGTTAGCTATGGTGAGTAGTTAACAATGAAATGACCGATCATTCACTACATTAAAGACGTAGCAGCTTTAAGCCTCTTTCGATAAGCTTTGCTCATACACGATTGCCGTCTCATTTTGAAAAAAATATGTCGATACAGTGGAAGCAATGTTTGAAATAACACGTGTTTGACACTGAGAACAGACAACCTAGTTTTGATTTAGATCAATTGTCGAATAACCTAATATTAACACAATCTTACGAATGGTCATAAAGTTGGCCCTGTACGATTTGTTTGCTTTTCGATTTCGCTACACTAGAGTTGAAACGGTTAAGAACAGCGCGTCTCCCGCTGACTGGCTTCCTTCTGGATTCCTTCTGCATGACATTGAGAAACATTACGTGTATATCCTTATCCTGATAACTGCTAATAAGATTGCTAGTAAGATTTCCGATTCAATAAAGCTTAACTCAGATATTAGGGTAGTTCATAATGGAATTTATTTCGCGGTGTTACCTTGCACGAAGCAAGGAGTACGTTGAACTCGTAAACATAGTACTGAAACTAATTGTATTGATGGATTAACCGATTTCGTTTCAATTTGCTGCTAACTTGGTTGTGATTTAATGTGGTTCTCAAACCGTATCAGAACTACGAAACCACATGATGCCCCCTTTTTACGCGCTACATACAGGTTTTAAGAGTTTTAAACCAGTTTGTACGCTATTCCCTCCAAATACTGATTTCCGATACAATACGCTTACGATTTGCTTCCGGGTCTGTTCCGATTGAGGTATTAACTCTTTCACCGCCAAAGTCGCCTAAATGCGCCGTTGAAGATAGTGCAGTCCAAGATCCGACGCCGCCTTATAAGGCGGTGTCTGATCTGGGACTTCACTATTTTGCAACAAATGTTAGTCCCGGGTTAACAGTTTTGGAACATACAACAAATATTTAATCGTTTTTGTGATTTATTTCGTTAAAACATTTGCTCTTAAAGTAGTCCCAATCGACCATTTTAAACTTGGCGCCGAAAGAGTTAATTTAATAAGCTTTCATATTTAATTACTAGATTGAATAAATATGTGTCCAGTTCTGAGACCAAGAGGCTTATGGAGAAGCCATTAGTATAGAACATGATCAGCCACCACATTTCCAGCGCGGCATCTGATCAGTGTTTACATTATTTGACATACGAGTGTCACGATAATCAATTCATTCATATCTTAAGCTCATACTTAGTTGCAAACGCGGTGGCTGA
>JAULCE010094987.1:0-12673 GCA_032359355.1 Macoma nasuta | reverse complement strand
ATTTCAGCATCGTGCAGCCCGGGTCGTTTTAGTTGTAAGGTCCTCGTCTGGTAGATATATCTAGCGAGATAGGTCTAGGGGAAGCTAGATATGTCTAGCTAGATAGGTCTAGACTTTCCAGCGTCTTTATTGACTCGGGAAAACGCCGAGACATAGTGCGTGATTAAGAAGTTTATCACTGACTGTGTAGCACTAAACATTCTGCCGGCCTCAAAACGCCAGCCTCACAGCGCAGGCCTCAAAACGCCGACCTCACAGCGCCGGCCTCAAAACGCCAGCCTCACAGCGCCGGCCTCAAAACGCCGACCTTATAGCTCCTGGCTTCAGAGAGCCAGCCTCATAGCGCCATATATTTTGAGAATAAGTCTCCTTGTACATAATGATTAATTTGCCATAATTCTTGTTAAAACTTTATAATTTCTAATCAGTGTGTTAATGAATAGTGGTATAAGCAAAGGCCAGATAGGTCTAATGTTTAGCATCTTTTCTTGTTTTCTGCAAATATTGCACCTTTTTTAGTTCCTAATCAGTTGGACAGATAGTCCCCGAGGAAAATTCATATATCTATTTCATCCGCTCGGAATAGAAACGTTACACTTGTTTAAAAATAATCCACAATGAAAGCATCTGATGAAAAGGAAAAATATCTTTAGAAAAGTTAATAAAGTAAGGCTTGAAATTGTTTAAAAAATATTGTGAGAAATTGAACATTTGCTCATTATAGAATTTAGCAAGTTGCCATCAATTGTATTGTAAACAACAATGTTTAAAGTTGATTTCTCTGTCATATCGTCGTTGTGTTTCCAAAACTACGTATGTGTCAGATTTAAAAAAAAAGGCCCATACGTGGTTTTAGAAGCATATCGACAATATCATGGTGTATTGGCCTCCAAAGGCCAAACCAACACTGTTGTCAAATGTCCGAGTCTACGAAATTATACGTGGCAAACCAAACACCACCCAGTACTGTGATTGGTAGCAAAATCAATTGTTCCATTGTGTACATTATTTAGTCAAATATGTACGCCACGTTGGAAAATCGGTGGGTGTCTCAGATTACGCTACAGGTGCGCGCAAGTCAATGCTCGATATCTCAAACACGGCAGAGTCGAAATAGATACGCATATTGACACCTCTATAAAACTGTAGCAGGTGACTACTGAAAACTGTGTGGAACATGGATCATTGGTTTGTAACAAGCAAACATTCAATGTCCTTCAATGTTTTCAAACATAATTTAAATTATGCGTTTTCCTTTCCATACTATAGTTTTGAATTTCATCAGATGCATTTATTGTTGATGAGTCTACATGTAGCATATGGTGTAAAGGGTACAAGTAAACACCTGATCCTCCACAGTGGTTGGGAGCGCTACTCTTTCACAACTCACGCGACAGTCAACGGACTAACATGTATAAATAACGCAACAGAGTTTGGAGCCAGATCGGCTGCCAAGAAACTTAGTGTATGATCTTTATCCAAGTCTTATGATACTGTACTCTTAGCAATACAATCTTCAAACAAGACCGGAACGTCGTAACTTTCTACATCCTATTTATTTTCACTCTGTCTGATTGCGCTCCAAACTGTTGACAAACGTCAACATCAATCTCGACTAGGCGCCTATCTGTTACAGAAACGCATTACAGTATACAGTAAACAGAATTACACTACCTTTCTATCAACCGCATCAGCATTGTCAAACTTATTATCCCGCTAAAAGGATTGTTTTTTGAAGTTACTTCCCTTTGTCTTTTTTACCTTGCTCGATTCGATTGAACATTGCTGAAATAGTTGTCTGAGTATCAAACAGCTTGGTTCCGGATCAGACGCCGAGTTTCGTGGCGTCTGATCCCGGTCCAAGTTCGCTGACCGTATAATTATGGTCGTGATTGGTTGGATATAAGAATTATTATATATGCACTATACCCTGATTAGATGCCGAGTTACAACTTACTTGGCGTTTGATTTTAATACAAGCTAGATTTCACTATGACGATACATGTAGTCTTGGATATTCAAATATTCCACTTAACTAAACTCTTTCCGCTTTTTTCCGATCACAAACAGAAACTGAATCCTATACGAAGTTTCCTCCATATGATATATTTAGACTTATCAACAAGGAAATAGTCTTCTAAACAGAGAGATATAAAAGCCAAATGAAAGCATCTAATTTGAATATTTTGAAAAAAATGTTGAAAAGGAAACATTTGCTCAGTATAAGAAAATGCTCTATTGTCAACACAAATTAAAAAAAGTTATCTTTTACAGAAGCGTCAAAAGTGTTAGTATGGGGTTAATGATTAGGTGGTCTAGTTTGGCTCACCACTGTTGACATACCGTCACCTAAGCGAACAAATAAGATAGCAGTCTTCTTTATCTATATTCAGTAATCTTGTTTTCGCACTACAGTGAAGATACGTAACCTAACCTACTCCAACATCGATCAAACTGGTCATATTCTAATTTCGTTACTCTGTGGTACAATATATTAGGTTTGATCCAGATCAGAGGCCGACTGCGATCTGGCGGGAAACTGAGTAATTAGGAGTTTGATCAGAATACGAGTTCAGGTATAACACGAATACGAATACATTGACGTTTACCGTGCAAATCGCGACTATAGTAATAAGTTCAATCAACTTGGACCTGTATAGGACATCGAATTACTCGGCATCTGTTTCGGTTCGAAGCTGTTTCACGCTCAAATATAGTTTCACAAAAAGTTCAAACGAATTAGAAAAGAAGTTGAAAAATAAAGTTTTAGCATACAATTTTAGCAGACGACAATGTTTGCGACATGATAAGGGTTGACAGGCGAAAATTGTTTTGAACTGTCGTTACATGTGGCCTCATGCGCATGTTCGTCGGCTCACTCGTTCAATTATTTGCGAATATACGAAACCACGTGCACTGTGATATTGTAGTCACGTGGTATGTCGATCTGTAGTTGTCCAATTTAACGACAAGGATCTGTTGTAAACTGGTATCACAGCTCACTTAACCATTTCCGTCAGGACCATCACATATGCACATGTTGTCTTAGTATTGTATATGCGTTTTAATATAATGTATCGTATTGGTAACTTTGTATGGACAGCATGATAGAAACACACCATAACCACTTACTCCATAGCTACGCATTTTTTTGTCGTTTCTGTAGCAGATAAATGTTGAAAACACTCTGAGATTTGCTCATAATAAGCTTATATTCTATTTCCACAATATTTGTCAAGCCGCCAGAAAGTATATGGGGAAACATGATGTAACCCCCGTACTTAAATATTGATGACAGCACTATAGAATCAAAATAGAAATATATTGTATTCATTCTGATTACTATCTCAAGATGACTAAGCATCCAAGACCAATGTCACAGATGAACTAATGTGGGAATTCTATATTCTCCGAGCAAATCCTGATGTCTAAAAACACAGAGGCTTTCACTTGAATACTTTACATTACAGCTTAAAGATTCGTCTGCTCGTTCTTTTGGCGTCAGTTGGAATTTTATTATACAATGTAGTTGCAAAATGTGTACTTGAAACTTCTGTGTTCGGCACCCTTGTTCATGTATTGATAACACTTTAACTAAAATCAGGCGTCATGTTATTCGGTGTCCCATCTAGGTTTGGACGTTTTTACTTTTCAACATCCGTCAAATATCGTGAGATAGCCCTATTGTTCGTGAACGGTTTATTTTATTAGTTTAAATGAATTCCAGATAACGTGTATCGACTTTACCTGATTGAATTACATAGAAATCCGATACCGGATGCGTTAAGTATCAAATTTGTCAGACAGAAACAAAAAACCGGTGCTTATTTAATGAACAAAACTCGTAAGACTTCATACAAAATATGTTTTCTCTAAAGAGCTGCATTGGCTCCTATTTCTGAGACGTTTTTGTTATTCGGTGTTTAATTAAATTCGGGACATCAGAGCTGATGGTAAAATAAATAAAGGCGTTTTTTTCTATGTGAAACACGAGCGCTGTCATGAGCAAACTATTTCGTGCAGATCCTTAGCTAGATAAGAGGTATGTGCTTAAAATCTACTTGCTCATTGGCATTTGAAGAAGTTTGTCTACAATGTGTTCTATTGGGTTGCTAAGGATTAATAAAAAACGAAACTAAACATATCAGCATGATGAAAGTTTAAACCCTAATTGAACAATCTAATCAGGGAATACACTATTTGGTTCTCTAACATAATATTTTGACTGATTATCTTAAACACAAGTTTTTTTTATATATTCAAGCATAAACTTCATTTTTATTTATAGTTTTCCTACTTTCCGCCGATATTTGAACTAGTATGATTGTAATGTCGGTGTGGAAGTAGCATATTGCTGTTTTAGCGACTTGTACAAATTCTTACGACTTATTAGCGTAATCATTGATGTGCTGCCACAGGATACGTTAGGTTTTAGATGTGGATATTGTAAGTTGTATTTGCCATAGCTTGCATTATCTATTTTCTACTTTTATATTGTTAGAAGGCAATGACCACTCATTAGGAGTTTCCATTTCAAAAGGATTCTACTGATATGACATACCACATATTTGGTACATAGGTGTAGAAATAATTTCAACATGAAAACATATGTCGCACTTATTTCAGGAGTTCTGGTCCGGGAATAAAAGAATAAAAAAGGTTCAAAATTATTATGAACTGGTTCGCGCACCTAGAAAATAAGTCGATCCCAATTTAGTTCTATGTTGGCTCCCATTCAGCTTATATGTGGTACCGGTTCCTAAATATATTACACGATTGGACGTACATAGTAACTGGTAAAAGGTTTCCAACAGATCAACGCTATAAACTTTACTGGCTTATCAATACTACTTAATGGTCTATAACGTTGACAAGTGTAGTGTATAACTGATGGTGTAGAATAATCAAAATGTGACTGTAAATTATCATTGTACATATAAATAACTGAATACTAAATTTCATGGAATATAGCGTTTATCATAATATCGTTAGTAATACTAACCTGATAAGAGTATATAGCTGGTATCTGGGAGGTACAGCATGTATCAGGTCTACATTGTCGTTGACCTAGATAAACCTAATGGATTTTGCATTCCCAAGTTGGTAAACAACTGTATTATTTTGTAACAAACTCAACAAGCTTCTAATAGGAAACAACCATATGTCACATGGCAATCGCATCTGATTTCCTGTGACAAGTGCTAAAGGCTTAAGCCACTCGAAGATAATACCTTATGTTTTATAGCATTGGTTTTCTGGAATATTTTCTATTTACATAAATGCCTATAAAAATACAATGCAACATTATAATTAATTTTGGAGCTCTTATATATTGAATAGTTTAGGATAAAACAGGACGTTTCTATCATTTGTTTTAAAGTAGAACTATGAGCAAATCAGTCCTTATGAAATAAGCTCTGAAACTTGTTGGCCACTAAATGCAACAGTGAAGCCCGAGACAAATTACAGCTATTTCATTGGTCGAAGAACATCTACCATTTTCAAAAACATTCAGGCAAATGACTGCATACCCGAAATCTCATAATTGTAAGAATTTGTGTCTATTATGCATGCTTGTTATTTTGTTCAACTAGATTTATTTATTTATTTATAGAGCGCTTAAGCATTATAGGTAAAATTATATGTATAATAAAATTAATAGGATATTAAAGTTGCGGAAAAAAGTATATGCATTAAATTAGCATTAGAGCAGCGTATTGTGTTATGACCAATTTGTGAACGTTTACTTATATGTACTGGAATATTGTACACAATACATTCTATTTATCATGTAATTTCATTGTGACTGAATCTGAAATGAAAACAACGGTTAAAAGATTTGCATGTCAGCGTCACTGAACGATTTCAAAGGTCTACACGTAGCAAACATTGAAAACATGGCTTCTAATCTTGGTCTAAATGGCTTGAGAAGTTACAAGATCAGCATTGACCTTATTGCAAGAAATGCTTCCTCGTTAACTAAAATGATATGACACTCAGTAAAGCCTCATGTCATATGAGTATAGTCAACTCGTTTCATAAAAAACTATATGACACTAGGACTCATGAAAGATCCTCTATTTAATATCATCATTTAATTCAGGCAGCCTATCAACATATAAAAGATATACCAACGGTTGTCATAATCTTATATACTGTTGAGCTTGGTTATCTCAAATTCTGTTTTGTCAAATACATTATTTAATCGAACTAATATAATAGTACCGCCAACCTCGGCATGCCTTTTTAATTCCAGCTTTAATTTTAATTTTTGTTTGCTGAAATTGTATATCTGTTTTAGTTTTTGAACGTCTTTTTTCTGAAACAATTAATATCAGACTTCTGAACGTGTATTTATCTATTAATGTGCTTTAGTTATGGGTCTTTAATTTGTTTTAACGGACACTTTTGCCAAAATAGTTACACATGATTTATAATTACTGAAAAATACAAGGGCTAATTATAATGAAATAACAATTGTATTATTAACAAAAATCGTTGTGTAGCGTCTGATATAGAAAAAACAGCTCCCCGATGTGCAAGTGAATAGCAGAGATAAGAGTCTGTAAATTATTTGCAAAATTACTGTTCATGTTCTGAATACATCATCGGGTCTGATCGAATGAACACTTTCAGAGATAGCCAAATCTATAATGCTAGTTGTATTGGCACATACGTTGTTTTAAAAGCCAATCGATTATATGTGAGTTTATTTGCGAAAAGTGTGATAAAGGCTAGCTGTTATGATTATAAAATATCATATAACTTTCTCGATTTTAGATTAATGTAAACGCTTTTGAAGATTGCTTTTATGCAATATTGCATAAATGGTATAATAACGATTTGTTATGATCCGGCGATATAATTTTAACTAGGTTGATGCCTCTTTGATAGATGACTTTAGAATATACTGTAGGAAATGGAGAACATGATAAGTAACGGAAAATAATTTTTAAAACAAGAAATTCACGATTGAATAATATCCTATTAGAAAATATTTACAATTGCACCTCAATATCTCGAGCGATAAGTCTAATCCATGCTTTAATCGAAAGGTAAATCAACCAAAGCATGAGTTTCTGCTTTGTGTCTATGTTTCACTGTTTTGGGTAAATCTAGGTTTTAAAACTAACATTTTTGACTTTGACATATCAAGGTTTGACGGCTAATGTTAAATTGTGAGTATCAATATAAACAGTAGACTCCCAAGGGAAACGGTAATGGAAAATGTATAAATGACATTCGTTCCGTATATTATCCAAATATATTTGATAGAACATATATCAAAGATATACTGAGGATTCTGACATACAGATAATATATTCGTAACATTGTATTTGACATTCAGTACATGTTATACTTACGCAATCTACTTTTATTAAGTCTAATACTGATGAAAATTACTTCATCGTATATGTGTAAAAAAGCTGTATAATCATAACAGTTATTTACAGGTTTGCGTCCCATAAAACACTTAGACCTTTATCATATAGCTTCGCCGTTTGAGGTTTGCGTAAAATATGCCTTTCAGAATCTTTGAAGGATTTGCTCTTCATAAGTAAATGCTGCATACTTCCACAATGTTTGCAAAAGCGCTTGGCAATTCTAACCTATAAAAAACAATTCCGCTTACTTCGACATAAACGACTTTTGGTAGTAAAGTTTATTTTTCAAGAGACACCAGATGGAAACGCTTTATGGTTTTCTCTAATAATCCAAACTATGTTTGGATCATTGAGGAGTAAACACATGTATACAATCGAAACAGCAATAATCTGTTTAAGGTTTGTTTAAAGTAAAAGTTTCGTTCAGCCACCTATGTAATTGTACATGCTTTGCCGAGAGTAACTCACGTATAGTCGAAACTCTGTATGTCTAAGATCTGAAGAAGGTTGAGACAAGACTCCACTTCATTTAAAGCCCGAAGTGTTTTACCCATAGGACTTTATTTGTCGCTAGAAGGGATTGACTATTCGTTACATCTAGGAGCGCAATTAAAGAGGATTCTACTGATAGGTCATCGCATAGATTGTATAGAGAAATATAAAATTAATTGAAAAATGATAACATTACGCTTTTTCAGCATGAGCTCTGGTCCAAGAACTATTCTAGAAGTAGAAAACATCTTTATGTTGAACTTGTTTTCCACACGATAACATTATACCACGTTCCAATGGAAACAAAAACACTTAAGACCGATGACAAAAGACTGAAATTACCATTATCAAAACATCTGCTTAAATATTTAAGCTGTCTGTTAATGTCCATATTGAAGAAAATAGGCACCACTGCACATAAGAAATAAACTACACTGTTATTTCATTTAGTCCCCAAAATATGTTTTAATTTGAACTTGTAATTTTTAATCATTCTTATAATTATGCAGCCTGCATTTCAGACCTTAGTCTGACACGGTCAATCTACGCGGCTAATCTAAAATCAAAACTCCTTGAAAATCAGTCAGGGTTTCCAAAGATGATGAAAGTTGGCAACTGTAGAGTATAGGTGAAATGTCAAATACAGGCTATTTTGAAACAAAAAAGAATAATGTACATGTCCTGCATATGTGTCAGATATCAATCATGATCGTATCGATGACCATATACTAGCTTTTATGTGAGAAAGTACATGTCATATCACCGTTATTAATATACATCAGAGTCACCTGATGAATGAGTAATCGATAAACACGTTGAAATATAGCCTGCTACAACATGTGCTATATTACCAGTATTATGTTATCAGATTTGTTATCACAGTTTAGCCAGTTATATAAACCACTTAACCCTGTACTCCACAGATACGCTTTTTGACGCCTATAAATAGTATGCCTTTTAAGGTCATTGTAGAAAGTGGAGCATTTCCCTAATAAGCTAATGCTCCATTTTCAACAACGTTTTCAAACCCATTACATGTGTATTTCTTTCTCCTTGATAATCTACCTAGCATCTATATACTTAATACTTGCGCCAAAAACAATTCGGACATAGGGCAAAATTAATAAATAAAACTAGAAAATAAGGTCTTGCAGTCGCACCACATATTAAACAACAAGCCCACCCAAATAGCAAACAGCATTTCGTCCACCCACACGCGCGAGCGCTAGCACACACACACACACACACACACACACACACAGATGTACATTAACCCACACACCTCAACAAGCAAGAACAAACAGGAGAGAACGTATGTTAAAGCATGGGATAATGCCAACCAAAAGCCATTCAGAGACTTTGAACAAATAAATTAAATAATTAACACGACAGGAATAACAAAAATAAAATATTAATAAATTATACAGAAATACATGGAAACGGTTAAGACCATGACCATTTGTTCATTCTCCGGGCACCGTAAACAATATGTTTGTGATACCGTAGTTCTGGCCGGTGACTTATACAAGACAGTTTGGTTACGATAGTATGTAGACCGAATGCAGTTACAGGGTCAATGCAATGTCTGCAACAACAACTGTTAGATAATCGAAGTTAAAACCTGATTTACACATAATGGCGCTCACTACTGTTGGGAAAATCTGGGTAGGCTGGTATGTAAATTGTTTTCACTACATAGAATTTAAAAAACGCAAGATCAGTGTGCATGTCCTTGAAATGCGAGTGAGTTTTTTTTTAGAAGTTAAGTTATATTCGCACGACACCAGTATTTCGGACATAACCAGGCCGATTTGTCTTTGATTACTTAAATCGGTGCATTATATACAGGTATTAAAATAAAATGACTCACTTAACCTTGATGAGGTAAATTGTGCAATACGATTTGATAACAAATTGATAGCATGTCATTGTTTAAAGGGTGTTGGTCATTTCGTCAAACCGGAGTTGTGAAGAAAACAGGTAGTGGGGTACTTCGTCAAACTAGATATAATTATGCACAGATCCCACTAGATATAATTTACGTCATTACTTATTGAAATAACGGCACTGAATGACCAAACACATTACGATCCCAAATAGTCGCTCATCAACACCAATGAAGGTGATCCATAAAGCATGTACTGCTTAGTATCTCTGATACTGGTTTATCTTGTTCCCACCCCTCTGACTCTGCTGTTTTTCCCAATTATATTTTTTTTATTACTCTTATGTTTACCATAAATTGAATGGATCATGTCGCATGAGAGCATGGATATTATTGATCCAGATTAGGTTAATTTGTGTACACGATACCCTTTAGATCCTATGATGGACGACCCCCGGAACACCGGGGAATGTCCGGGTCTCTCTTTTTGTTATATCTGGGAACCGTGCTCTCTCGTGGCGTGATTCAACTCAAGTTTAAACAAATATTTTAAATTAAAATCTCTGATATCATCATGAACTTTACTACACATTTGAAAATTATAATTAACATTTTTGATATGACATAAAACTAATACGCTCAAATTTCCACAATATCCGTCAACATCTGCATTGTATATAACTTGGAGAAACACTCTATAAGACTATGTCTTTAGTTTTGATCCATATGTATGTATGTATTACATTTGTTTATTGTATGTAACAACTGAAATAAAATATGTATAAACCAATGAATGTTCCTTTACCCTTTCCGTCAATTTTCACGCTCACGTCGGGCTCGAAGTCAACCATATTGACGTGTTTGTAAACATGCGCAGGAATACAAGAGAAGCATGGGGTGAATCGGCTAATTTGATTATTTATGTAATTTGACTTGAGTGTCGTACGATATTTATGCAGTGGGTTTATGTCACTGTCAGTCAGTCAGTTATGTGATAAATTCGGTTCGCATCGTATAAATAATCGAAAAGATATTTTATTATAGCAAGTTTATACTCTTAGTCTTCCACTTTTGACTTTGGTGATTTTTAACAACTCCAGATCAGATGCCGAGTCTAATAATATTCGTATCTAATTAGCCCTTATCAGCCCGATCGCGACCATCATGATGTCGTCAACCAGTTTGGACACTTTTGACACTCGGGCAACATTGTCACTAACATTCATTATCAGACAGGGTTAAAAGATCAAGCGGACGAGAATTCAGCAGACTATTTTTGGTGGCAGTATTATGGCTAAGCTGTTTGATTTCACAAAGTTTAACAGCGTGAATTACATATCAATAAAAATTTGAAACAGTGAGCAATTATGGCACTGGGCTAGCCGTTTAAACATCAGACGTTTATGTATAGAGTGAAAATCTACAAAATATTATCTAGTCAGCTTCATTGGGAATGAGATCTACAGTAAATAAGAAACTACGCCGTTCTTTCAAATATATGTCGTCACATGCTATGGTTAGACGTAAAACCTCTAATATACATGTTTGTAAGTAAACCGCCGAAAGTAACATGTTTGAATTGAGTCCTAAAACATTGTACATGTACGTTCAGGAATTGAGCAATCATCAATTTCTTAAAATATTTATAGAAGTATTTTAGAAAAGGCGTTTCTATAGAGTTATGGGTAAAAAAAACGCTAGGGTTACGCGAATAAATTACAAATACATTTAATATGAAAATATGCACGGTGTTTAGTTTAATTTGTGTGGCTATCAAAAACAGGATGACCATATTTGGATCATGAAAAATCCGGAGGTCTTGGCAAATATTCACCTTTATGCGTGCTACAGAAGAAACTATGATGACATTTGCACACAGCTTGGATCCGGCGTATGCTTGTAACCCATACTGCTTGAAATTTTAGGACAATGGTTACAGAGAATATTTCTAAAATACGGAAAAATCCGGAGAAATGATCGGGCTGATAATCTGGTTTTATTGAGCTGTCACTATTGTCTTGAAAATACTCTTCTTATCAACAATAACAATATAGGGCATAGTGGAGAAATTCAAATGTGAGTCCAAATCATTTTGGATTATGCTCACTTATCTTGCGCCCAGTACTATCATAACCCTTTTAGTGCTGGAAACGAGTTTATACGTCCTTTGCAAACAGCGTAGACCCTGATCATGGTTTATACTGTTTGTCATATTTTAATATTAAGGGCAGAACACCCCCAAATTGTCAATATAAAATGGCCATAAATTATAAATTGGATTAGTCCATTTAAAAATTCAACATTAAAAGGGTTAAAACGTTCTACACTGGACACAGTATAGATCAAGATCACTTATTAACAATCAACTTGTGAAAACTAATATTTGTTGCTCTCTGGAAAATTAAGGGACCTGTCTTTGATGCATTAACCATTTCCTCCACAGAAGCGTCATGTATCACCGTAACTAGTGGCTATTGAAAACATTGTAGGAAAAACGAGCTATTGCTCCATTTCCTACTATGCTTTCAATACAATTATTTTCAAAAATGGCATTTTTCTTATACAAAGATTTTCATTTTTAATCAGATTCTTTCATTGTGGATTTGTCTAAAAACAGTATGTGGAGGAAAGGATTTAGAGGGCTCCGGATAAGCATGCGTAAATGAAACAAATTTGGACATTTATAACAAGTGGTCACATCATCATAGGGTTTATTGAATAAGGATTTCTGCATGTTATCTGGAGCTCCGACAATAAATAACAGTATAGACCCTGGCCCAGCTTTCACCAAGGGTCTCGAGTCGAGATCGGGCTCAAAACTCAAAATTTTTACATTGGATAAAATCTCATTCAATTTTATTGCCACTGCACTTAAAGAGAGATCAATATCTGAAATTGACACTTTGAGTTT